>PVLC010019171.1:0-31054 GCA_004027655.1 Graphiurus murinus | reverse complement strand
CATTATGCAAGGTTCTGCTGCCTCCAGGGTGTCCTTCTGGTTGAGAGGACAATTCAGTTCTCAACATGAGATGATTGCACCTGCATAGAGGTCAGCCTCCAGCTTAGGATCATGGAGCAATCTGCCTACTGGCTAGCTGTTCCTGTAATTTTCTTTTTTTTTTTTTTTTTTTTTTTTTTTTTTTTTTTGTGGTACTGGGGATTGAACTCAGGGGCATTCTACCTCCGAGCTACATCCCCAGCCCTATTTTTTATTCTTTATTTTGAAACCGAGTCTCACTAAATTGCGGAGTGCCTCACTACGTAGCTGAGGCTGGCCGCGAACCCGGATCCTCCGGTCTCAGCCTCCCGAATGCTGGGATTACAAGCGTGCGCCACCACACCCGGCTTGTTCCTGTAATTTTCAAAGTATGTTAGTTACCGTTATCTTGGTGTCTTCAGTCTTGAAAGGGTTTGGAAGAGTTTAAGTTAATTTAGGAATAATCAACTTTTACTACCAAATGTTACACAGATATTTCTTAATGGATTAACATATCTATATACAGAGTTAGGCAAGATTCTGACTCAAAGTCTAAGGTACCAAAGGAAATAGCTGCAGACTCAAGTAAAAAGTCAGTGCTTTTAGCAAAAGACAGTAGAAGAGGTTGACAGAGAGGGGTTAGGATACTGGGAAGGAGAAAATGGAGAGTTTTCATTCAATCGATATGTTTCACTTTGACAGGATGAAGAGTTATGGGAATGAATGTTGATGATGGTTGTACAACATCATGATTGTATTGAATACCACCAAACTGCACATTTAAAATGTAAAAAAATGGCTGGGCGTGGTGGCGCACACTTGTAATCCCAGCATTCGGGAGGTTGAGACCGGAGGATCCGGGTTCGCAGTCAGCCTCAACTACCTAGTGAGGCACTGTGCAACTTAGTGAGACCCGGTTTCAAAATAAAGAATAAAAAATAGGGCTGGGGGTATAGCTCGGAGGTAGAATGCCCTTGAGTTTAATCCCCAGTACTGCAAAAAAAAAAAAAAAAAAAAAAGAAAAGAAAAAAATGGTCAATTTTATGTTATATGCATTTTGCCACAATAAAAAAAAAATGCAAAATGGGGAAAATCACAAATGCAGAGTCAGTTGGGCAGAGTTTCCTCTTAGGTGAGAAGGTTTGTTCTGTTAAGATCTTCAAGTGGCAGAATAAAACTCACCTTCATCAGAGAGGCCAATCTGTTTTACTGGAAATTCATAGATTTAAGTTAATCTCATCCCCAATCTGTCTTCCTGGAAATTCATAGATTTAAGTTAATCTCATCCAGAAACATGCTAATGGACACACACAAAAGAATGGTTGAAGCCTAGTGTAGTGACGCACGCATGTAATCTCAGTACTTGGGAGCTGAGACCAGAGGATCTGGGTTTTCAGCCAGCCTCAGCAGCTTCATGAGTCCCTCTGCAACTTAGAGAGACCCTTTTTCCAAATAAAGAATAATAATAAAAAAGGGTTAGGGGTGTATCTTGGAGGTAGAATACCCCTGTGTTCCATCCCTGGTACCACAAAAAGAAAAGAAAAATAGGACTAGGGGGGTGTAGCTCAGAGGTAGAATGCCCCTGGGTTAAATCTCCAGGACTACAGAAAAAAAAAAAAAAAAGAGAATGGTTGACCCAATTGTATCTGAGAACTCTGTTGACCATTCATTAAATTAACCACCAGAGTAGATATTTATTTGTAAATGTGGGGTCTAAACCTAAATAAGCTTTATCTACTGTAATATTTGGCATATCCTTTGTAGCTAAGAAGTGTTAGTTTTATCCTCTGACTTTTAAACTTCTCCTTTCTCCTAATCACTGCCAGACATATATCAGAATCTCAAGGCACGTTTGCTGAATACACTGGTAACTCTTTCAAGTTTATAATATTTTAGGTGTGGACATGGAAATTTTCCTTGCAGTGGCTGTCCCCTGTATTCACCCAGCATTCACCTCGACATTCTCTGCATTTAGACGGGCTGCTGATAGATGCCATTCTGTACAGTCCAACCTCCAGCAGTGTCTCCACAGGAGCACAGAAACTCCAGAAAGAAATTAGTGACTTAGGAGAGCAGGTTTGAACAGAAGACTTTTATTTAGGTCAATTTGTGAATATCATCTGTAGGCAGAATTCAACCAGTAAGGCTGTGGTCTTGTGTAACCGAGGTTTGCCTGAAACTGAAAGGTTTTATGTTGAGTCAGAAGAGGATTATAATGAATGTCAATTAAAAAGTATTTGGGGGATGTAGCTCAGAGGTAGAATGCCCCGGGTTCAATCCCTAGTATCACACATACACACAAAGTACTTTTTAACAAAGTGAGATAAATCTCAGTAAAATACATCAAAGAGGTTTTAAATTTGAATTTTCAAGTCTCTTAGTAGAGACTGAGACTTAGGGCATTTGGGTAAGGTCACAATGGACAGAAGTCTAGCTTTTAAAAGAAATAGAATTTAGATGGTGAAAAGATCCAGATGATCACCTTAGTTTTGCATAACTGGTGATTTTCCTTAACCTTTCTGAGCTTTCTTTATTTTAAGTACAAAATTAGCATGGTGATACTTGGTGAAATTCCTTTGATCATAAAATAAAATTAACGCATAAAATGGCAAAGCACTGGCACATGGTAATGCTATTTGTTCCTTTCTTACTTAAACTGAGCAAAATAATATTATAAATAACTGAAACTATGCAGATTCCTTTAATTAGACATAAAATTCATCAAAAAGTAAGAACATGCAGGAGGCTGTAAAGACCACTTTTCATCTCTATCCTATGAAGTGGAATGGTCAATTAATGCATGAATTAATTCCATCCAAAGGAAAGAAAAGGTTGTCAAGACAGAAGATACATATAGAAGTTAAAGAGCTGGTAACATTCAATTCATTCATCTTAATTTTGAAAACTATGCATATATTATATGCCATAGAATAGAAAATATTTGGAAAACACAACTGTGGATTTCTTAGTTTTGAGAAATCTATGATCCAAGTGAAAAGGAAAATATATTTCATGGCAATGAACTCATCTGTGCATTATCCTAAAAAAAAATTTTCTCTTAAGTTCTCTTAAGTTTTTACACATAACTTTCCCAAGGTGCATCGCATGTGAATTATGTTAATATTTATTTGAATATCAAATCTATGCAAAACACATCTAGAATACAAACGAATATTTATCCCATAAAAGCATGAGGGAATACAGTCTCAAAAATATTTGCTTTTCAGATACTCTTAGGTAAGACTTAGAGCTTATATATTTCTTACTTGATGTGTATTAAGTGCTCTTCTTGGAGAAAAAAGATATATGGGATTAAAATCCATAGGATATATAAAATGGGTTGTTTTTTCCTTACCATTAAATTTGTACAAGGGGTACTTAGTATGAGAAAAAAATGTTAGCATTCAATAATTGCATTATTTCAGGGAAACTCAGAGAATTCTTTTAAAATTTTCTATTTTTCATTTTCATCTGCCCAGGATCAGAAGAGCAGAGTTGCAGTGCAGGAATTTATATTTGTTTTCAAATTCTGTGTACTCCTTTGTATATGTAATATGCTTTTGAAAATTCTACAGTAATATGCTAAACAAAATATTAAATATGCAACTATATAGTTTGAAATTTCACAGAGCAATATTTTAATGCATAAGTAATATTCATACTTGCTTTGTAATAACATCAAAGTTTTTTTCTTAAAAACTTAATCATATTAAAAAGACTAAGTTTTTTTAGGTAAATTTTTGAGAGTCTAGTTATTTAGAAATCATAATTATTAAGTTATGTTTATACCTGACAAAAGTTTCAATAATACAAGTGGTTTATTAGCTCTTAGTAAATACTATGAAATATAAATATCATGGAACACATGAAGATTTATATATATCCATCATGAATTACAAAATAATCTTCACAAAGTACTGTGTGCATGCATGTTTGCATCACTTTGAAACTCACTAAGATTTATAATTATAATGCACCAAGAAAAGTATATTTAAAAAAAGAAGAAATGCATTCTACTAGTTAACTTATAGTTACTAAATGCAAACATGCTTTTCAAAATAAAACTCATATGTCCATTATAAAACTTTAAATCTGAAGTATAATTGGGGATTTACAAAATTATTCAAGAAAAAATAACATATATCATGTGGAAAAAGAGATGTCATTCAGTAGGTGAACAAGTGTTTAAGATTGAGTGTGTTGAGTGATTGGGGTGCAAGGAAGAAAGGTAAGGGGAGACTTAATTAAGGATATACTTCAAATGATGCTACGTACATATATGAAATTATCAATGGCAATCTCAATATCATGCATAGGAAAGAGGAGGGAGTATGGTAGGATCCTGGGGTAAGCTCACCAAGTGCTGTTTGCATATATGTCTCTAGTACTCTGAACTACATTATGATGTGTAGTTACAATATACCAGTAAAGGTATACTAAAGAAATTGAGTGTGTGGTGGGATGAAATTACCCCACGACACACTTTGGATTCTGTGTGACTATGTTACAAATGAATTGTGGTGACCCAAGCTATTTCTAATGTTTTTATGTTCAGATCACAGTGAAAACTTCATTTGTTCAGAATAAAGAAGAGTCAGTTTTTCTTCATTTAATGCAAATGCACAATTTAGGTTTCATTTTCTAATTATCCTGAAATAATACAAGTGGTTGAAATAATACAAGTGGTTACCTGGTGCCCATACACATAGAACATTGAAAATAATTTTTAAAAGTGAGAGAAGTAAGATTCTGGGTAAAAAAATAGTTTAATAAATGCCTCCCAGTGTATCATTATGTAAGGTTCCTTTATATTAGTATTTCCTAAAAAATTTTCACCATTGAATACCTGCTTCACTGATTAATCAAGCATTTTCCAAACTTCTGTTTTTAAAACATGGAGTGTCTTTAATAACATATTCAAAAACACAGTTTGAGAAAGACTATATTACACTGTCAGTTAATTATAAAAACACTTTTATATACTTGTTTTTATTATAATGCATTATTTCAAGTATCTTGTTCAACTAATTATAGGATGAAAAATATTAAGTGCACAAAATTAAGTAAATACAGCCAGTGGGAAGCATAAGGACTTATGCTTTCTTTTTTCCTCATTTTTTAATAAAAAAAAACTCCTGCTATACTTAAACTAATGAGTAAACATGACATTATCTTCATGCCTTATCATTTAAAATATAAATTTATCTGAACTCAGGAAATACAAAAGACTCTGTCAAATTTGGTATCCTTCAATAGGAGGTTTTGAAGAATTTATGTGTATTGATAATTGTGATGAGGGAAAAAAATGACACATCCTACAAGGTTCTATTTTGCTAAATGATACTTCAGTGTCGTTCATAAAAAATAATCAAAGATGAAAGAAAAATGAACCTTTGAAAGTAGGTGCAGTTATGTCCTTTAACAACAGATCTATTCTAAGAGACAGGAGAAAAGGTATCTGTAACAAATGATTAGAAAAGGTTACATGCCAAGTATAAAATACATATCCACAGAACAATAAAGAAAAGGAAGGAAATATCTTGGCCAATATAGGTCACATCCAAGTTGCATAAACAGATGTCTATTTCTGCTTTGGATATCCTGTTGAGGGGCTAGCCTTTGCTTCTACTTAGATGCCTAAGTGACAAAGCATTTCATTTCCCCTACAGAACCTTTTCCCATGCTGTAGTCCACTAGGACTACAAATACTTCTTGAGACACTTTTAATTTGTGTATGCTGCCTTAGCTAATTACTATATACAAATATTCATTAAAAGATATGTATGAGGACTCTTTTCTATTCTAGATATATTGCTACCTCAGAGGAAGAGAGAACACAAAAGAGTATAAATCACTGATCATGATTACAGCAAATGTTGGAATAATAGCTAAGAGTGTACGTGAAGAGATGACAGAGAAAATGTCTTGCTGGAAATGATAAATGTATAAGTCCTTAGGATTAGTGGAGACTACATTGACAGAACTTTATGAAAGAGACTGAGGTCCACTTTACATTTTTTGTTTTCCTCGGGGACAGGGTATGATTTGATATAGATATAAAATAGATATACCCTTTATAAAAGTAGAGATAATTTATGTGGCCCCGTCTAAATTAGTTTATTATAATTAAACCAGAATAATATAACAATCAAAATATTTATTTATTATAATTCAATGAAATTCTAAAAAAAATCTCAAAATCCTCACAAGGAATTAAACATGAGAATTTTTTTATTTTATTTAAGAGAAAGAATTGCTTGCACCAGTAATATGAGTTACTCATATGAAAAAATTAAAAGGCCCTAACTATACTCCATAAATAGCCTAAAAGTGAGAAAATTATTTGAATGTTAAGTACAGGAAAATGTAGGAGACTATATTTACATAATGTTTGGGGCAAAAAAAATTTCTAAATGGAACCAAATTAAATTACATGCAAAAATTGAAAGGTTCAATAAAATTAACTGACAAAGTTTTGTTTCTCAAAAGCTATGATAAAAATACTAGGAAAAAAACAACAATTTATAGACATTGATATGGTATATGCAAACAATATAAATGAAAAAGGATTATTATCCACTTAAATTATTTTAAACTTCGAGTGTTCTGCATGCGGAAAGATTCATGTCTACCTTGGAATGCTTAAAAAAACAAATAATTTATAGCTTCTCTCAATCAAAGAGTTCTGTTTTTCTTTGATCTGAGTTTTCTTGTATCGTTTCTTTCTTTTATTTTGTCTTTACTATATATATATTTTATTACATTCCATTGTGCAATAGCACACCAGAACTACTAACTGCTATCTTCCTTTACCTATCTTTCCCTGACCTTTTAAAATTTAAATGGTGTTAACCAGCTTAAAGTGTTTCAAAATGCATTTATTTCACATGTTACAATATTATTTAGTAAAACTATATTTTTTCTTGTCTCCTGTTCTATTATACCCACAATTTGCTCCAAGTACTCAAGTTGCAAGTTGCTCAGAAATACATGGACCAATCTTTCCCCTTGGTTAGGTCCTTTTTCTTCCCATTTCTTTCTTTTTTATTTATTTTTATTATGTTGGAATGTGACTTTAAACCCTCCTCTAATAGCTTCACAGTCTCTGGTTGAACTTCCAGAGACTTTGATCCATCTCGAATTGACTCTTGTGCAGGGTGAAAGGTAAGGATTTAGTTCCATTTTTCTACAAATGGATAACCAGTTTTTCCAACACCATTTGTTGAAAAGGCAGTCTTTTCTTCAATGTATGTATCCGGCACCTTTGTCAAAAATTAATTGACTAAATTCTGTGGGTTTACTTCTTTATCTTTTATTCTGTTCCATTGATCTATGTGCCTGTTTTTGTTCCAATACCATGCTGTTTTTATTACTATAGCCCTGTAATATAATTTGAAATCAGGAGTTGTGATGCCTCCTGTATGGTTCTTATTGCTGAGAATTGCCTTGGCTATTCTGGGTCTTTTGTTTCTCCATATGAAATTTATGACAGATTTTTCTATGTCTGTGAAGAATGACATTGGTATTTTGATAGGAATTGCATTGACTCTGTAGATCACTTTTGGTAGAATGATAATTTGATAATACTTATTTTGCCTCTTCAAGAACAAAAGAGATGTTTACATCTTCTAAGTTCTTCAGTTTCTTTAATGTCTTATGATTTTCCTTGTAGAGATTCTTTATGTCATCGGTTAGATTTATTCCTAGGTATTTTATTGGTTTTGAGGTTACTGTACATGGGATTGTTTTCTGGATTTCTTTCTTAGTGGGTTCAGAGTTAGCATACAGAAAAGCTACTGATGTTTTTACGTTGATTTTGTAACCCACTACTTTACTGGATTTGTTAATCAGCTCTAGTAGTCTTTTGGTTGAGTTTTTTTGGTTTTCTAGATATAGGATCATGTCATCTACAAATAAAGATAATTTTATTTCTTCTTTTCCTATTTAAATTTCTTTGATATTCTTCTCTTGTCTTATTGTTTGGGCAAGAGTCTCAAGGACTATAATGAAAAGGAGTGGTAATAGTGGCATTCTTGTCTTGTTCTTGTTTTTAAAGGAATTCCCGCAGTTTTTTCTGTTCAATATGATGTTAGTCTTAGGATTATTATATATTGCCTTAAAGATGCTGAGGTATGTTCCTTTTATTCTGATTTTCTGCAGTGTTTTAAACATGAATGGGTGTTGAATTTTGACAAATGCTTTGACAAAAAAATGATATCGAGATGATCATGTGATTTTTGTCTTAATTGTATTTATGTGGTGAATAATATGTGTTAATTTGCACATGATGAACCAGCCTTGAATTCCTGGGATGAAACAAACTTGGTCATGGAATACAATTTTCTTGATGTGGTTTTGAATGCAAATGGCTAGTATTTGGAATTTTTGCATCTATGTGCATTGGTATTATTGGTCTGTAATTGTATTTTCTTGTGGTATCTTTATTTGGCTTTAGTATTAATATGATATTGACCTTATAGAAGGAGACTGGAAGATTTACATCTCTTTTGATTTCACAGAATAAATTGTGAAGTACTAGGATCAATTGATCTGTAAAGGTTTTGTGGAATTTAGCTAGAAATTCGTTTGGACCTGGTCTTTTCTTTGATGGCAGGCTTTTTATTGCTGCTTCTATTTCTTTGCTTGCTCTCCATCACTTTTTATTTTCTATATCCTCTTGGTTCAATTTTGGCAAGTTGAATGTGTGTTAGAAATCTGTCAATTTCTTCCATGTTTTCCAGTTTATTGCACTATAAATTTTAAAAATAGTTTCTGATGATTTTCTGGATTTTCCCACTGTCTGTGGTGAAGTCTCCTTTTTCATTTCTGATTTTAATAATTTGGGTTGATTCTCTCTTTCTTTTGGTTAGGTTGGCTAGAGGTTTGTCAATCGTGTTAATCTTTTCAAAGAACAAGCTTTTGCTTTTGTTACTTTGTCTTATTTTTTAATTCTCTATTTTACTGATTTATGCTCTGATTTTGATTATCTCCTGCCTTCTACTGGCTTTGAGATTAGACTGTTCCTGTTTTTTCTAGGTAGGTGCTTGAAGTATGTCATTAGGTTGTTTATTTGGTGATTTTCTCTTTTTCTTATGTAGGTGCTCTACTATAAATTTTCCTCTTAACACTGCTTTCAAAGTGCTCCATAGATGATTTTGGCATGTCCAGTCTCTATTTTAGATTAATTCCAGGATTTTTTTCTCCCCTTATTTTTTTCTCTGATCCAGTCTTCATTCAGGAGTATATCATTCACTCTCCATGTATTTATGTAATTTCTTTTAGTCTTCCTGTTGTTGATTTCTATTTTCATCCCATTGTGATCTGAGAAGATGAAGGGAATTATATTACATTTTTTGAATTTGCTAATGCATGCTTTGTGGCCCAGGATATGGTCTATTTTGGAAAAGGTTTCATGAACAGCTGAGAAGAATATATATTCAGTCTTTGCTAGTTGAAATATTCTGTATGAGTCTATTAGGTCCATTTGGTTTATAGTGTTCTTTAAATTTGAAGAGTCTTTACTCATCTTTTGTATGGAGGATCAGTCTAGTGGCAGGAGTGGTATGTTGAAGTCTCCCAATATTGTTGCATTTGGGTCTATTTGAGATCTGATGTCCTGGGGATTTGTCTTACAAAAAAGGGTGCACCCACATGTGGGGAATAAATGTTTACTATCATTTTATCTTATTGTTGGATTGTTCCTTTTATTAATATGAATGGCCCACTTTGTCTCTTCTGATGTGCTTTACCTTAAAGTCTGTTTTGTTGGATATGAATGTTGCTACTCCTGCTTGTTTTTGGTCACTTTTTGCATGGTATATTTTTTCCAACCTTTCACCTTTAGCTTATGGATGTCTTTGGCTGTAAGGTGAGTTTCTTGAAAGCAGCATATAGTTGGATTGTATTTTTTAGTCCACATTGCCAGTCTATGTCTTTTAATTTGAGAATTAAGACCTTTGATATTCAGTATTATTGAAATATGATTTTTGTTTCCTATCATTTTTGTGTTCTATATTCTGTTTGATATAGTGTTATTTCTCCTTTGATTAGTTGCCCACTTGATGGAGTTCATCTTTTTACTGGCTTTGTAATTTACTTCTTTTTTTTTCTTTATGATTTATTTCTTTAAGTATTTTCTTTAGTGCTGGCATGGTAGTCATGAATTTTTTAAGATTCTGCTTATGTTAGAATGTTTTTTATTTCTCCATCAATTTTGAATGATATCTTTGCTGGATATATTAGTTTTGGTTGGAAATTGTTTTCTTCCAAGGTCTGGAGTATTTCATATCAGTCCCTCCTAGCATTCAGGACTTGGTTGTGAAGTTTGGAGTAATTTTTTTTTTTGCCCCTGAATGATACCCATTATTTTATTCTCACTGGTTTTAAGATTCTTTCCTTTGCCTCTATGTTAATCATTCTGATTATTATGTGACATGAATCCTTCTTTGATCTTCTCTTAACTTTTGTGTTCTGTATGTCTTCTGCACAAGGATATCCAAGTCTTTTTCTATGCTTGGAAATTTCTCTGAAATTTTATTTGTAGAGGTTTCTGATACCCTTTGTCTATACTTCTAGACCTACTTCAATGCATTTTATGTGTAAGTTTGGACAATTTGTATTGTCCCATATTTGTTGGATGTATAGGTTGTGTTGTTTTAATGTCTTCTGTATACTGTTGACTGTGTTTCCGGTTTTGATTGAACTGTCTTTCAAGATTGCTTTCCATGTGGTCTAGCCTGCCAGAGTTGGTTTCTATTGTTGTCTTCAATTCATTTATTGACTCCTTCATTTCATTCAGAGCCTCTTTTTGGTTCTTTCCTAAAGCTTCAATTTCCTTCTTCATTTCTTGTATACTTTCCTTGATGCCTTTCATCATATTGAAGATCGAAATTCAGAATTCTCCTTTTTGCATTTCTTGTAGATCAGTATTGGTGATCTCCTTCTTGATGGGTTGTGGGAGTTTATTATTTCCTCACTATTCCTTGTTTTCATATTTTCAGAGTTCTTGGGCTTGTGTTTCTGTTGTCTTGACATCTTCTTGCTCTTTGTTTGTGAGTCCTGTATTTATTTGTTATCCCTTTATAATAAAGTCTATACTGGGGGTATATCTTCACTTCTACCAATCTGATTCAGACAATCAAAGTTTTGAGTATGTCTCCCAGACCTTTAACTATAGTTGTGTCTCTCTCTTTTTTTTTTTTTTTTTTTTTTTTTTTTTTTTTTTTTTTTTTTTTTTTTTTTTTTTTTTTTTTTTTTTTTTGCAAGCCTAAACTCCACAGAGCCCAAGACTATGATGTTCTATTCAGAGCCTACAGCCTTCTGGTTGGGACTTAACACACCCCAGAGACTGCTGCTGCTTTGCTGATTGTGAGGCTGAAATACTCGGTAGCATTGATCTCTGGCCTTTGTGACCTTTGCACTTAAGCTCAGCAAAGCTGGAGATTGCTATGTTCCAAATTTATGGCCTGGCCTGCTGATCTTCGATGGCCCCTGGGACACCACTCTAGATCTGCTTGTTACAGCCACATGAGGTACTTTCAGTCATTAGCATGTATGCATACAAGGTACAAACTCTGCTGGTGGAGAGAGTATTGAATTCAAAACTTGTCACTGGGATCAGGTGATACTCTGCAGGGTCCATGGTCTCTTGGTGTGGTCTGGTCCGAATGGCACTCTTGCCACTCTCTACCCTAGGCCCAAGTTCTGGCAGGAAAAGATTCCACATTTCCAGGCCAGGGGCTTTGGTCACTCTTTTTCTTTGGCCCAGGGACACTGGTCCTGTCTGGGATGCCACACTCCTGGTGGCCCTTGCTGGCCTCTGATGTTTGTGCTGTTGCTTGTAGTGCCCAAATGCAGCCAGGCACAAGTTCACTGCTTTCGGAGCCTGCAACTCTGTAGGTTGAGCTGTTTTCCCCAGACACCAGGAAAGATGTCCCACAGCAATTCCTAGGAACCCCACAAGGACTCCAGAAACTGCTGACTGTAGTCTTCCATCTGCCTCTAGGGTCTATCTACTAAATTGGGTTTCCTCTGTGTCAGATAGTAGTCACCACCTCCACCTCTGTAGAGGTAATTTGCAGAGTCTTAGGCCCCCACAAATCTATTTCTTGGCCATGCAAGTCCCTGTTTCTGGGCACGGCCATTTCCTGCTGGAACACCTGGTTAACTTACAGTCCTGATGGGTGTTGTCTGCTGTTTGGAATCTCTGCTAGAAGAGATGTGTTCAGCCATAGCTGTAGTGTCTGGATCCAGTCAAGTTCATTTCAAGTGTGGAGCAAAATTCTGACCACTTTCACTGATGAACTGTAATCAGCACCCTCACAATAACCTACAGTTTCTTCCTGGAGGTCTCTGGAAGCCATGGTGCCAGCAGTCACCAACTCCGGCACCACCAAGTCTCCATTCCCCAGATGGAAGGCATGGAGAGTTTATACAGTCCTCTGGTCTTTTTTCTAGTTATGATTTTGCTGCTTTTCAACTTTCTTTCTTTTTTTTCTGCTTTTCTGTGGATGTCATTGGCTTCTTTGCTGGTGTTTTTTGGAGGCTGCAGTGCTGGCAGTCGTGGGGTGGTTAGGCAAAATGGTGCCACAGTCGTCCCATGGCCAGAGCAGTTCCCCAGGGTAGGTACACTGGATATTATGCTGTCCTCTGTTCTGTCTTATGGTTTTGTTTCTGCTGCCTTTCAACTTTTCGTTGCTTTGTTCAATTTTTTTGGTGCTTTCTTTCTCTTGTCAAGACATTTTCTTTATGGTGATTCAGTTTTTTGTGTCAGTGTGACTGAGATGTGCTACTTCCCTCAATTGCCATCTTCCCAGAAGTTGGATTATGTTTTTTTTAATCCATATTACCAGTCTATGTCTTTTATATAAAGAATTAAGACCTTTGACATTCAGTGTTATTATTGAGATACGCTTTTTGTTTCCTGTCTTTTTGAGTTCTGTTTTCTGTTTGATGTATTGTTATTTCTCCTTTGTTTAATTGCTCACGTGGTGGAGTTTGTCTCTTCTCTGGTTCTGGAATTTGCTCTTTTTTTTCTGCTTTGTGTTTATTTAAGTATTTTCTCTAATACTGGGTTGGTACTCATGAATTCTTTAAGTTTCTGCTTGTCTTGGAATGTTTTTAGTTCCCCATCAATTTTGAATGATATGTTTGCTGGATATAGCAGTCTTGGTTGGAAGTTATTTTATTCCAGGGTCTGGAGTGCATCTACTAGTCCCTCCTGGCACTCAGGAATTGAGAATTCTGGAGTGATGTTTATTGTTTTGCCCATGAATGTCACCTGTTCTTTTGTTCTTGCTGCTTTTACAATTCTTTCCTTTGCCTCTATGTTAGTCATTTTGATTATTAAGTGGCATTGGGAAGTCCTTCTTTGACTTAGTCTTAATATTGTTCTGAATGCTTCCTGTATGTGGATGTCTAAGTCTTTTACTATATCTAGAAAATTCCCTGAAATTATTTCTCTGAAGAGGTTTATGATACCATTGGTTTGTGTTTCTAGACCTTCTTCAATGCCTTTAATCCATAAGTTAGCACATTTTGCATTGCCTCATATTTCTTGGGTGTTTAGGTTATGTTGCTGTACATTGCTGACTGTGTTTTCAGTTTTGAACGAACTGTCTTCCAAGAGTGACACCCCACTTTTCATGTGGTCTAACCTACCAGAGTTGTTTCTATTGTGGTCTTTAATTCATTTATTGACTCCTTCATTTCATCCTAAGCCTATTTTTGGTATTTTCTTTGGGATTCAATTTTATCCTTCATTTCCTGTATACCTCCTTTGAGGCCTTTCATCATATTGAAGAGCAAAATTCAGAATTATCCTTCTTGTATTCCCTGCAGATCAGTATTGATGATCTCCCATTTTGTTGAGTTGTAGGAGTTTATTGTATCTTCACTATTCTTCATTCTCATATTTTCAGAGTTCCCAGGTTTGTATTTCTGTTGTCTTGGCATCTTCTTCCTCTTTATGTGTAAGTCCTGTGTCCTGTTTGTTATCCCTTTACATTAAGGTCTATGCTGGGGGTATATATTTGTCTCTACCAATCTGATTCATATAACCCAACTTTTGAGTTTGTCCCCCAGAGCCTATTTGACTGGATATAGTTTTTAGTGTAGCAAACAGGAGTCACTGATTGGTTGCAAACCACCTTGCTCTCCAGACCCAAATTCTGCAGAACCAGAGACTATAATGTTCTGGTCAGAGCCTCAGACTGCTGGTGCCCCAAAGACACCACCATTGGTCTGTTAATTGTGAGCATGTGATTCTGTAAAGAGCTGACCTCTGGCCTTTCTGGCCAGAAGGCTTAGGCTCAGCAACATGAGTGATTGCTATGTTCTGAGCTTGTGGCCCAGCTCACTGAGCTTTGATGGTCCCTGGGACACCTCCCTGATCTGCTTGTTGAGATCATGTCAAGTACTGTCAGACACTAGCATGCATACATGCCAGGCACAAAATAGACTGACAGAGAGTATGTTAGAGTTCTCAGCCTGTAGCTGTGATCAAGTGAAGCCATGCAGGGGGCCTGTCCTCCTGGTCTCCGGGCACAGCTCCCCACCAATCTCTACCTAAGGCCCAAGCTTTGGCAGGGAGAGATTGTACAGTTCTAAGTCTGGGGCATGGTGGTTTAGGTGTTTTTTGTTTTGTTTTGTTTGTTTTTAGCTCCAGAGATATCACTGCTGCATTGGGCAGCTGCTTTGGTGTTTATAGCACCCTATCCCAGTCAGGTACAAGTTCATTGCTGTCTGAACCTGCAACTTGGTAGGCTGAGTTGTTCCTCCCACCCTACAGGGGTGATTTGAAAGTCTCAGACCCCATGAGCCATTTCCTTGCCACACAAGACCCTGTGGCCACACAAGGTAATCTTCCACTGGGACAGCTTGTTAACTTATGGTCTTGAATGCTGCTCAGGGACTCTTGGGAAGATATGGGTTCAGCTGCAGCTGCAGGATCTGGCTGGGTCATCTGGGTCGCCAGGTCTTAATGGAGCATGCAAAAAAATGCCACCTGCATTTGGTGGTGGTTTGTGGTTGATGGCTTCAGGGTAATCTACTGCTTCTTTGTTGAGATTGGTTTCTAGGAGATGTGTTTCTGGATTCTGCCTCATTTCAATTTTCATTGTTTTGTTCAGTTTTTCACTGCTTTTCTTCCTTTGTCAGGAAGTAGTCTTCTCAGTAGTTGAGTTCCAAGTCTCAGAGCACTTTAACATGCTGTCCCTCTTTTTTTTTTTTTTTTTTTTTTGCAGTACTGGGGATTGAACTCAGGGGCATTCTACCTCTGAGCTATACCCCCAGCCCTATTTTTTATTCTTTATTTTGAAACCCAGTTTCACTAAGTTGCGGAGTGCCTCACTAGGTAGCTGAGGCTGGCCGCGAACCCGGATCCTCTGGTCTCAGCCTCCCGAATGCTGGGATTACAAGCGTGCACCACCACACCCGGCCTCATGCTGTCCCTCTTTATGTCACCATCTTCTTTTCCCCTCTCTTTTTTTAAATTGAGGTATTAATATTTAATATGAGATTTGCTCTCTTAACAAATTTAAATGTACACTATATAGCCTTGTTGAATAAAGGCACAATGTGGCATAGCAGCTTGCCAGAACTCATTCATCTTGCATAACTGAAACTACTTTCATCTAATGTCAACTTCTCATCCCCATCTTTCCATAGGCTCTGGCTACCACTATTTTGTTCTCGGCTTCCATGATTTTGACTCCTCTAGGTACTTCATATAAGTGAAATAGTAGTATTTGTCTTTCTGTGACTGACTTATTTTCCTTAGCCTAATATGCTCAGGAGTCATCTATGTTGTCACATCTGGCAAGATTTCCTTCTTTATAAAAGTGGTATCATATCCCATTGTATTAATTGACCACCTTTCTTCATCTACATATCTGTAATGAAACATTTAATGTGTTTACGTGTCTCAGATGCTGCAAATGGAACTTAAATGCACATGGAAGTCCAAAAAGGAAAAACAGCCAGCAGGTAAATGAAAAAGTGCTCAACATCACTGATCATCAGGGAAATACAAGTTGTAACCACAGTGAGATAGCTCTTAAGATCTGTTAGAACAAATATTATTAAAAAGAGGCAAGAATGTGTGTGTGTGCCTCTGTGTGTGTGTGTGTGTGTGTGTGTGTGTGTGTGTGTTTGTGTGTGTATGTGTTGGGGGGAAGGGATTGAACCTTTGTTCATTTTTGGTAGGAATGCAAAATGGTGCAGCTATATGGAAAACAGTATGGTATATCTTCAACAAATTAAAAATACAACTATCAGATCATCCAGTATTCTCATTTCTGGGTAGATATCCAAAATAATTGAAATAAAGGTCTCATAAAAAGGTTTTTCCCTTTCTTTCAGCACACTTTATGCTTGGAGTGGTATCTTTTTCCCTTTAGAGAATCTTCATGACACAAAAGAACAGAGAATTGGTTTCTCTCTTTCTTTCTAATTTTTATCTATCTCTCTGTAAATGTCCTGATTTTAGGTGGTGGGAAGAAGGGAATTGGGTGTGTAGGAAAAGGAAGAATCTGTGAGGTTAAAGACTAGCATCAGGTTCCACTTCTCTTCCAGTGTACTGAACTTCAGTTAGTATATATTCTAGTTAACAGTTAGCTGGATCCTTTACCAGAAGTAGGTAAATTTGATGAAGAGATCCATTCAACAAGCCATTAAATAGGAACAGATATTTAACCAACAAGTGAAAGCATACTTAATTTCCCTTATGTTTCCTGGTTTCACACACTTCTTTCTTGGAGCTTTTGTTCAACCCTGCTCTTAAATCTCCTTTCATATAAAGTAAGTTTTTCATATGTTACAGGAAAACTCAACAAATCAGGTTCAAAAATCTAGTCAGGATTTTCCACTGCTAGATATATCAGAATGAAAGTTTTGTTTCTTTTTAAAATCTCTAAGCTTGACAGACTTATTACAACTGTCAGACTTCTATTAGACAAATTGAGCATGATGTAAATAAATAGTCTCTCACCTTTGAAATTCTAATGCTCAGCAGAAACATAAACCACAAAAGCCACAAAAGGAAAAGCAGCCCTGGCTTAAGGATGCTTTCTAACAATATAAAAATAAGAGCATTTTAGATGTGGGGTACTTTCTTATTGACCACAAAGATGAAACTAGAATTAAGGATATAAATCTCAAATATTGAAAGCTTTTATCAGCACCAAATTCAAATGTATTCATACTCTACTCCTTGGAATTCTTAGGATTGTAGAGAGAAGTTTTAGGACTCACTAAGCCATTCTAAATCCCCACAAGAAATTAACCACTGGATTTGATAATAAATCAGAATTCCCAGAAATTCTCAGCAATTTCTGAAATAATTTTTTTGTTTTCATAACATAGTAAAATTATGTTTTATGATAATATAAAAGCAGCTGAAAAAGAGTGAATCATTTTGATACAGAATTGCCTTAAATATTTCAGGGTAATTCTGTAAAAATTATATAAAATATATTCATAGTTCATTATCATAAACAAATATGTTATTATAAGATTTCAGTTTTAAGTAGTATGTTAAATGAACTCTACCTTATATATTTTATAACTGAACACTTTAAAGAAGGGAATATCAACACTCAATGAATGCTAAATAAAGTAATTTAAATTTAAACATAATAAAAGATTATTCAATATTTAAAAGATTTTATCTTTAAAGTGGAGGTTTAAGTTACACAGAGCTTAAATTTTTGCCATTTTGCATTGATGTAGCTCTAATTGATAGGAGTTCATTCAAAATTATGTCCAAGTTGAGTGTTATGATATATATGTTATTTCAGTAATCTCATTTATAGTTTTAAATAATAAAAATTACTTTGTCAAAATTTTTATTTTGCCATTGAAATTTATGCTAATTTTTCTATTTTAGGTTTTATATTTGTTTTGAATTTCATATTGCATTACTCCATAGCAATAGTCACATATTCCTTTTGCATAGATGCTTTAAAACACCAGCAGTATTCAGTGAATGGATATTTTCACATTTGTCACAAGTGGCAAAAACCCTATTCAACCTCTGGGTAGTTATCCAAGAGGAATGAAAGCACATGTACATACAATAACCTATTTATGAAAGTTTATAGAGGTTCTGTTTACAGTTATCCAAAACTGAGAACAAACTATCTTTCAATGCATAAGCAGATAAGCCATAGTATACCCATAAACTGGAAAATGACTCAGAAACAAAAATACTTGGGTTATTGGTATATGCAATAACTTGAATGAATTTCAAACAGATTATTCTGTGTAAAAAAAAATAAAAAGGCCCATCTCAAAACCTTACATATTTCAGGGAAGGGGTTTCAATTATATGACCTTTTAAAAAAGACAAAACCATAAAGTAGAACACCTCTTAGGAGTGTTCAGGGATAAGGGTAGGCAGAGAATGGAAGTCTAAAAGAATAATTTTGAATTCTCTGCAGGTGATGTAGCTGACTCTTCTGTATTCATTTGTGGTGGACGTGAAACTGCATTTAAAAACTCATGAAATGGCCCTGGAAATAAAGTCAGTTTCAATGAATGATAACTTAAATAATAAAATTACCAAATGAAGCACCACATTTACCCAAACAATCATCAATCTCCAACATCCAATATCCAAAATAAAGCTTTTTTTTTTTCAGTACTGGGGATTGAAACTCCAAGCTACACCCCAGCCCTATTTTATATTCTTTATTTTGAAACAGGCTCTCATTAAGTTGCAGAGGGCCTCACTAAGTAGCTGAGGCTGTCCTCAATCCTGCTATCCTCCCGTCACAGCCTACCAAGTACTGGGATTACAAGCATGAGCCACCACACCCAGCTTAAAGAGAAATTTTTTAATGTGTCAATCCTATTATGGAGAGGAGGAAGAGGGCCTAAAATCATCAGGTCAAAGAAGCACTTCAAAAATATATTTATTGAAAATATGTTGTTCAATGAATTAGCTTTTGAACTTGGTCTTTGTTATCCTTGTGCTCTGAAATCTCTTCAAAGGCTATGTACTAAGGGCTTGGTCTTTGGCTTGTGGTGCTGTTGAGAGGTAGTGAAACCTTCAGGAGGTTTAGCCTAGTGGAAAGGAGTGAGGTCATTGGGCACATGCTCTTGAAGAGGATAGTGGAGTCCTGGTTCCTTCTTCTCTTTTTTGTTTTCTTGGCAGGATGAGGTGAGCAGTTTCTTCCTTCCTGTTCTTCACTCAGGATTTACTGTGCCTAACTATAGACCCAAAGCAACAGAGACAAATACCCATGGACTAAAACTTCTGCAACTGTGAACTCAAATAAATCTATATAGGGAACAAAAACAGGGAAGGATAATAAAATATAAGGGTAATGATGAGCAGGCAAGGACTATGGAAATCAAAACAAAACTCTGTCCACTTCTGTGGGCCACATTCTGAGGACAATCAGTGTAAACAATTCCAAATGGGATAAACAAAAGGAAAGGATATTGTGTGTGGGTGGGAGGTAGCAAATGGTGCCAGGAGATTAGAGCCTACCAGCCCAGAAGATAATGATTCAAATTAAGAATTGAAACTGGGCAAAAGATGTTGAGTCCTCAATACCCAATTCTGACCAATCATGAAAGAGCACGTGGGGGATCACAAGAAGGGATAAAAGCTCACCTCCCAAGAACTTCAATGGATGCTCCATTTTGAGATCCTCTCTTTTTTTACAGGATCTATTCTACTTTCTAGCTTTCCTTGGCTTAAAAATAAATTTTTGTATTTCTACACCCCTTCATTAGTCCTTGTACTTCATTCATGAAAATCCACTTTATAAAAGCACAGTAAGAGGAGAAATTTTGCATATTTGGCACCCTGAATAGAACAACTAGGAAAGACACCCAGTGAAGAAAAATTGGTTTGCAGTGTTCATCAATCAAGAGAAAATGTATTTCCAAGAGTAGATCACTCTGTAGGAAATGGCATAGACATCGTGATTATGGAATTTTTGACAAAAGATACTGCTATATGGCTATATGTTATGTTTGTGGAAGGATGTAAAATCAGATGCAACTTAAGGGGGAAAGAGTCTCAATTAAAAAAAAAAAACTCACTTTCTAGGAAATTGAACAACTGATTTTATTTGAGAGTAGTAGGGAACTGCTGAAATTTGTTAAGTTAAAACATATTCTCTACATAAAAACAATAATCTCACTAATGTGGAGAATCTTGAAATATAAATTCCTTGAAAAGATTTACAGTGTCTCCATCTAATGTTTTTACTTTTATATCTAAAAAAATAAACTTAGTTTTCTGAGTTTATTTATCTAAATGTGTTTGTTTTGATTATTATCTTGTCTTTAAGAAATGAAAAAAACATGAAATCATCAATAATATTAAAAGAAAGAAAAAATTTAAAATGCTTTATATATATATATGTCTCTATCTAGTCCATGTACTAGCACATACTATATCCCCAAAAGAATGATAAAAACTGGAAATTAAAACAAACAAATAAAAAGAAAACATGATATCAGGACTCAAAAGACTTCTCTTTCTCGTGAAAGATACCAAGAGCTAAATGCGTGATCGCAATATGTTGTAGTTTGGGTTACATACAAAGCGCACACACACACACACACACACACAAACACACTGTAAAGAGGCTTGAAATATAGCCTCAAAATATTTCTGTACACCATAGGAAGGAACTACCACTTTTTTCTGGCTGGTATTACTTGAGAATTCTCTGTAACTAAAGTTTAGAAAATACTGAAGGAATAATTGAGCTGTAGCCATGGAACTTGCAGAAGAATAATAGAAAGATCATATTTATAATATGAACAGAAAAATATTCACAAGTGTAGTGTTCATAGAACTGTAAGTCTCTGAAGACAAAAATGAAAAGCATCCATTTTAGTTAAAATGACCACCAATGTATACTATTATCACACAGAGTGGGTTTGAAAAATTAGACATCTTCTATTTTGGGATAAAGCATAAAAAGCTTAAGGGAATTTTACTGCAATATGGGACATAGTTTATCTAAAATTGTCAAGTCGAAC
Organism: Graphiurus murinus; assembly: GCA_004027655.1. Classification (NCBI taxonomy): domain Eukaryota; kingdom Metazoa; phylum Chordata; class Mammalia; order Rodentia; family Gliridae; genus Graphiurus; species Graphiurus murinus. Next base: position 10,033 of record PVLC010019171.1, on the reverse strand, counting down.
TCAAAGACAAACAAACTGTTTTCTACCACAGCACACTTCTGTGACCTCTGGTCACTAAAAAAAAAAAATGTGAGATTTCTTCCCACTAGCCATCAATCAATTCTGTAGCAGATACTCCAGGGGCCACCAGCTGGGTGTCCTCTAATTTAATTCAATTTCACACTAGGAGATAGCATAGGACTCCACAGTGTCGGGGGCTCAGTTTACCCAAGGTTGCCCTACAGTTCAGAGGCCAGTAGAGAACACAGTCTATGACCTAGGTTTCTGACCAAGGGTTAAATTTGAGTTTCTTACAACCTTTCCTGTGCTCCATTAATTGGCTGATTAATTGCCTACAGTGGCTCACAGATCTCAAGAAAACATTTAATTTGCATTGACTGGTTTATTACAAAGGAAATTACTATGGGTATAGATGAGCAGTTAGATTGAAAAAATATATAGGGCAAGTTATGTGGGTAGGAGCATGGCGACCCAGGTATAACACCTTCTAGAAACTCCCATTATGTTCAGCTCTCTGGAAACATTCCAGGGTTTGGTGGATGATTCATTATTTAGGCATAATTGGGGACATCATTGGTCACTAATGGCTAATTCAACCTTCAGCCTTTCTCCCCTCCCAGGAGCTGGGGGATGATCTAAACTATGAATGTATCAACCTCTAGTCCATCCTTTGTCTTTCCTGTGAAGAAATCCCACCCCAAAGCTATTTATGAGTCCCTAGTAATCAGACATCCATTAGCATGTCAATGACTTTCTATTTACTACAGATATTCCAAGGATTTTTAGGACTTCTATTTCTGGAAACTGGGAGGAAAATCCAATGTGTATTTCCAATATCACCAAATCTTGTTCTTTATTGGCATCCATTGACACAACAGGTTGTTGAGTGAATAAAAGTATTTGAATTTTTATTTTGAAGAAAAATTAGCTATTACAATAATTTTTAGGTCTGAGCTTCTGTGCTCTACAGAAATTTTCATATATAATAATGTGTTAGTCAGATTTCCATGACTGTAACAAAGTACTTGAGATAATTTACATAGGTTTTTTTTTTTTGGCTCATAGTTTCAGAGGTTTCAGTCCATAATTGCTTGGCTCCATTAGTTGTGAGCCTTGGGAAGTGCTTAGTGAAGCAAGTTGCTCATCTCATGGCAGCCAGGTTGCAATAAATAAGAAAATAGGGGGAGTATAAACAGTGGATCCCATACTTGCACTCATAGGAGCTCCTAGCAATTTAATGTTCTTTGACTAGGCCCTATCTCCTAAAAGTCTCAGGACTCCACAGTAGCATCACTGGAACTGAGTCTTTAATATATGGGCTAGTGAGTACATTTTTGATCTAAAGTATTTCAAATGAGCTTCTCAGCAATATATACATTCATTTTAATTGATAAGCTCCAATTCTAGACCATCACTGTTTGGGATCTCAGTCTCTGACTTGGAAATTTAAACATTGCAAATACCTATTACAGTCCAATGGAAGAAAAGATTTGGAGACATACTTATAGACTTAACTTTTGCAGATAATGGAAACAAGACAGATAGTGTTTATGAGTTTTTTCCCAAAGTCACATACTCCTACACAGGCCTCCTGAGAATCAAACTTGCTTACTTCACCTTGTTATTGTTATGCAATAACAATGAAATTCACAAATATTCTTATTCTCCTGATGGACACAAAATGTGTTCTGAATTCCCATGTGGATATTTCTTGGTAGGCAATCTATACTTAAAATCAAATATCAGCTTTTAAAAGAAATAAGGAGTAGATAAAGTTGTTTCAATACAGTTTTTAAAAGTATTAAGGAATGGATAAAGTTGTTGCAATTCAATTTGGTGTGTGTGTGTGTGTGTGTGTGTGTGTGCATACATATTTGAAAAACACTCAGGAGTATTAAAGCATGTATTTGTGGGCCTCAAGGAAGGAACATCACAGCAACTGAAGTGACTGATATTCTCAAAATATCATTTTGCCAATAGTTTCAAGTTCTGCTCATATCTAATCTAATCTCTGACTGCAACTAAAGACAGAACAATCATTCAAGTTTCACGTTATGGTTTTCCTTTGGTCTCTTGAGGAGGTGGTGAGGATTTTGTGAAAATGGGCATAGCTAGATATCCAGAGGCAAGAGACAGGGCAAAGGAGTGAGTCCAAAGAATTTGAAGCATCTAATCAAGCGATGACCCTTGCTTTTGAAAGTACAAATTCAAACCAAGATCCCATTAATTTCATTTAAACTCTAATTGGGGTATGAAGTTCCTTGGAGCTCTCAGACACTGTTGGACTCTCAGGCTTCTATAACCAAGATGAGCACCGACCTCTATTTTTTTTTTTCTGATATAAATCAGATTGACAGAGTATCTTCAGAAAAAGCCCTGACTTGCCTACAGCGAGGTGATAAATAATTAAGATGTTGGGAGAGATAAAGTCATTCACTTTGCCCAATCCAATCAAATGCCACTGAGCTTTCAGATCCTTGGGGCTCTGAAAGAATGTTGTTTTCCAATGACTTAGACCAAATAGAGAATCAGTTAAAAGTAATGCAATTATACTCATTGTGTAACTTAATGACAGGATGTAATGTGCTACTAAGTGGATGTGAATATATGTAGGTCATTAAAGCTAAGTTATGGATCTGTAGAAAACAATAACCAAACTTTAAAACATTTATGATAATACTTAACACGCTAATATTAAGCAGACTTTTAGGAAGTTTCAAGCAACTTCAAGTAATAAATGGAATTAACCAAAAAGAAACAGCAGCTCAGAGAAGTATCAATCCAATCAATCTTTTTCTCATTTTGTAATAATTTATTTGTATTATTCTTTGAAACACTGTGAACATATGTGTTTATTTCTGCTTTGATGTATTGAAACTCATTACCAGGGGGCTTTTTCTCAATATCTCTTGAAATATTTATATGAATTACAGACTTATAACAATATTGTTTATAAATTGACTTTTATTTTATTCTTTTTTTTTTCTGCACTCAAATTCTAGTAAATTCTAATCTCAGAATCTAATCCTTGTGCTTCTGCAGAAGAGATAGGAGGAAGATAAGAGGGTTCAGAGCTTCCCATCTGTGCTGGAAAGTTGACATTTGTTGTATAATACTGACTTTGACACATATGTAGCACATACACAATTTGTAAAATAATTCAGCCTACTTACGTATTGATAAAATTCCCTACTCAATTTTATTATGGGGTGTGGTTATCATACACTTGCCATATGCCAAACTGAGATTTTTGCTTTTAATTTAATCCAGAAGTAGGGGAAGTGCTGTAAAATTATATTTCTCTATATGTTGTAATTCTTGAAAATATATATAAAATAAAATTTAGTTTTTGAACCATTTTAACTGTATGGGTTTGGTGGCTCATATTACTGTGTAGCCATCACCAAAATCCATCTTTAGGACATTTTTATCTTGCAAAATGGAAACTCTATCATTAAATAATTATTCATCCCCCTTTTTTCATCTCCCAACAACCTCCATTCTACTTCCCTTCTTTGTGATTTTAACTAGGTCATTCACTCAAGTAAAATTTGACAGTGTTTGTCTTTTTGTGGATGTCTTATTTCACTTAACCAAATATACTCAAGGTTCCTTCATTTTTTAGTGTATGTTAAAATTTAATTTATCTTTTGAGTATTTTATTAGTATAAAGCACTTATACATCCTAGTGAGGCTCAATATGGTAAAGCATACATACACACAGCTCTTGGTGTCTTTCCTCCAAATCCCACCCAGTTCCCCCTCCCCTTTCCCCACATCTGTTAGTGAAAGTGGTAGTAATGCCTTCACATATTGCCATAGTACTACTTGATCTGTTACTTTCTTCAACACTCCCTATTCCCCTACCTAATTCCCTCCCACTACTCTACAGGTCTCTCTCAACATTATTTAAATTTCCTTATGCTTCCTATTTTTTTTATTCTAGCTTCCACATGTGAAGGAAAACATACAACCTTTGACTTTATGAGACTGACCAATCTCACTTAGAATAACATTCTCCAATTCCATACATTTTCCTGTAAATGACTTAATGTTGTTCTTTAAGGCTGAGTAGAATTTCATTGTGTATGTATCAGATATTTTTCTTATCCATTCATCTGTTGACAGACACCTGGGTTGGTTTCATAATTTGGCTGTTATTGATTGTACTACTAAAAACATGAATAAACATATATCACTATAGATCCTGAGTTTAATTATTTTGGAAAGATATCGAGGAATAGTATTGCTGGGCCATAGGGTAGTTCCATTACTAGTTTTTTTGAGGGACTTCCAAACTGATCTCCATAGAATTGTAGTTTTTTTTTTGTTTTGTTTTGTTTTTTTATTTCTCCACATCCTCACTCTCACTTGTTATTGCTTGTGTTTTTCATTGTTGCCATTGGATGAAAGTTCAGTGCAGTTTTCTTTTGAATTTCTCTTACTGCTAGTTATATTGAACCCTTTTTTCATGTATTTATTGGTAAATTACATTTCTCCTTTTGAGAAGTGGATATTCAGTTCAAATACCATTTTTGATTGGGTAATTTATTTTTTAGTATTACGTTTTTTGAGTTTTTTAAGTTTATAGAAATTAATACTACCAAAGAAGTAGCTGGCAAAAATTTTCTCCCATTCTGAAGGTTCTATCTTTAGATTCTTGATTATTTTATTTGTTGCATAGAAGCTTTTCATTTTGTTACCATCCAATTTATTGATTCTTTTTTTTATTTCCTGAGTTTTGGAGTTATGATTGAGAAAGTCTCTATCCGTACCTATATGTTGGAGAAATGGTCCTATGTTTTCTTCTAGTAATAGCATAGTTTCTGATCTAATTCCATGTATTTGACTGATCTTGAGTTGACTTCTTTGCATGGTGTTAAATGGGGATCTAATTTCATTCTACATATGGGTATTTAGTTTTCCCAGCATCATTTGTTGAAAAGGCTGTCTTTTTTTTTTTTCCTTGTGTAGATTCTTCATCAAAATTCAACTGGCTATAAGTGTGTAAGTATGTTTTAATATGTTATATTATATTACATTGGTCTATTTTTTTTGCCAATACTATACTATTTTTGTTGCTGTAGTGTAATATGAAATCAGGTATCTTGATATCTTCAGCATGGCTCATATTACTCAGAATCTTATTCTAGGTCTTTTGTTCATCCATATGAATTTTAGAACTGCTTCTTTCTTTCCTTTTTTTTTTTCTCTAGCCCTATGAAGAATATCATTGATATTTTGACAGGTATTGCATTGAATCTGTATGTTGCTTTAGATAGTATAGCTATTTTCATAATATTTAGTCTGTGTGTCAATTATCATAGGACGTCTGTCTTCTAAGGTGTTCTACAGTTTTCAATTTATTTTCTCCATATGCTATAATTTTTATTGTAAAGGCCTTTTACTTCCTTGGTTAGATTTATTCCTAAGCTTTATATTGTTTTGTTTTATTTGTTTTGAGGCTATTGTGAATTGAATTGTTTTCTGGATTTCTTTTTCAGTGGATTCATGATTGGTTTATAGAAAAGCATTGATTTTTTGTAAGTTGAATGTATTTGGTTACTTTGTTGAATTTGTGTATTGGCTTTAAATGTCTTCTGGTTGAGTTGTTTTATCTTCTAAGTATAGAATCATGTCATCTGCAAATAGAGATAATTTCATCTTTCCCTATTTGTATTCTCTTAATTTATTTCTCTTGCCTTATTGCTCTGACTAGAATTTCAAGTACTAATATTCTATTTTAGGTATACACATTTTATTCATCTATTTATCTGCTGAATAATATTTGTTGTTTCCATTTTTGGCTACTATAAATAATGCTCTTCTGAACAAGGTTGTGTAGTAATGAATTTCTGATTTAATATTTTGCTTGTTTTTATATGTATCTAGAAGTAAAATCACTGAAACATATTTTATTTCTATGTTTAAGTTCTCCAGGATTTGCCGTGCCATTTTTAGCATTCACTGACCCATTTTATATTCCCACCAGCAATACACATTTTTGAAAACATGCTATTTTATTTTATTTTAAAATAATAACTCTCCTAAAGGTGTGAAGTGATATCTTACTGTGGTTTGATTTGCATTTTCAGAATGCTTAGTGATGTCGAGCAAATTTTTATCTGTTAATTGACTTTTTCTTGATCCTTTGAGAAAAAAAAACTATTCAATTTTTTCACCATTTATTAAATGTTTTATTTGGGACTGGGGATTGAATCCAGGGGTATTCTATCTCTTAGCTACACCCCCAGCACTTTTTATTTTGAGACAGGGCCTCATAAAGTTGCTGAGAGTCCCACTAAATTGCTGGGGCAGGCCTAAAAAACAGGAATCCTGTCTCAGTCTCTCAAGTATTGATATTACAGGCATATACCCACCACACCTATTTGATCATTTTTATATCAAGTTATTGTTATTATTGTCATGTTGTTGTTAATGAATAATATTATATCCATTTCTTTTTTTTTCATTTTTCTAAATTTATGACTTTTTTGTGCATTAAAACCAACAAATGAGGTTCCCTTACATAAATTTTCATGGGTTGCCTCTTTCATCATGGTTATACATAATTTAGTAAATGTATTCATCATGATGTATTTAGTCTGAAATTCATTGATATCTGTAGATTCAATTATAAAACAATGAGAAAATATCAAATGGATCATTCTGGGTACATTTTATAATTCATACTTCCTCCAGTGAAGATAAAAGAAAGCTAACAGTTATTCATTATGTCTCATAATTATAAAAAATAGAAGGCCTGACACATGACATAATGTCCATTTTTACCTTAGAAATATTAGAGGTGCATTTAGTTTATCATTCTAATAAAATGAAGTTAACAATATCAGAATCTAGACCTATATTGACCACTGCTTCTTTGACATCTCTATGTATATGTCCATCTAAAAAGCAGTACTTCAAACACTGAAATCATGACTTCTTTCATTTTAATTTTCTCTTCCAAGCAATAAACTACTGCCCACTCATGTGCTCAAGGAAAAAAGCTTGGCAGATACCTTAGACGCCTCTTCACTCTCTCGTCCTTTCTCATCCAGTCCAAGATTGAATTCTACCCCCAAGCAGCTCACAAATTAATCTACTTTTTGTTTCAATCTCTTTTGATATTTTCCTGTTCCATGCCATCTTTACTGAAGTACTGGAGTAATTTCATAACTGAACTCTGATTTCAGTTTGGTCTCTCACCAATCCTTTTCTCTATATAAATCTTTCTAATACCTAAACTTGCTAATGTCTTCTCCTTATCTGAAACCTTTTTATAAGGTTCTTGGTGCCCTTGGGATAAAATCAAAAGCTCTTATTTAGTTGAAAAGTCCATTGTGACTGCACTGTGCTCATTTATCTCTGCATACTCTTCTCTTTTCCCTTTTCCTTTTCCCCCACCCTTCAGCCTCATGTAAATTCCTTTAATGTGTCCTTTCAACTCTAGGACTTTGTTCCAGTTGCCATCTACAATGGAAGGTGCCTTACCTTAGATTTTGCAAAACTGACTTCAACTGAAGTAGAACACTCTTGAGGTCAATCCTCAATTGTCAATTTAAATAAAATATCTTATTTATTCTTGGGCTCTAAATCTGGGTAAACTAGCCTGTTTTGGTCAGCATTCTCACCACTGTGAACCAAATACCTGACACACAAAACATAGAGGAAGGATAGGTCAGATATATAGTCCATGTTATGCAGACTTCCAAGAGGGGGGCTGTGCTGCAGGTCCTCAGGGCAACTTGGTAGGGAGTAGTGAGAGAGGTCCAAAAGGAGATGCTATAGATGGGTGAACCTGGTCACACAGCCAAACCCTCTGCCTTCAATCACTCAATTGTTTCCCCTAAGCTATCTAATCACACTGAATTATTTTATTCTTTTAATTTATATGTATCCACACCAGACTGAAATTCCATGAGGGCAGGAAACCATCTCTTTTGTATAAAGTTTTACTAAATTTCCTATCCTAATGTTTGATTTTAATGGGCTAAATTATTTCCCCACTCCCATTCCTACTCAGAAAAGTTCATATATTAATATTTTAACTCCCAGTAACTCAGATTGTAACTCTAATTAGAAATCAGGCTTTTAAAGAGGTAACTGAGGTCAACTTAGTTATATAGATGGCCTTAATTCAATATGACTGGGGTCCTTGTAAGAAGAGGAAGAGAAATAAGGGTTGCATATGCACAGAGGAAAGACTCTGTGAGAGCCAGGTGTGGTGGAGCATGCCAGTAATCTCAGTATTGGGAGGCTGAGACAGAAAGATTGCAGGTTTGAGGACAGCCTCAGCAACTTAGCAAGTTTCTCAGCAACCTAGTGAGTCCCTATTTCAAAGTAAATAATAAAAAGGGATGGGGGTATCGCTCAGAGGAAGAACACCCCTGAATTCAATCTCCAATAGTAGAAGCAAACCAAGAAAGAAAGAAGAAAGAAAGAGGGAGGGAGGAAGGAAGGAAGGAAGGAAGGAAGGAAGGAAGGAAGGAAGGAAGAAAGGAAGGAAGGAAGGAAAGAAGGAAGGAAGGAAGGAAAGCTGGCTAGCTATGAGAACACAGTAAGAAGGCAACTATTGCAAACTAAAGAGAGAAAACTCAGCACAGGCCAAAGCTGCTGACACCCCAATCTTGGATTTTCAGTTTCCAGAAGGATGGGAAATAAGTTAATTTTATTGAGGCCACTCAGTTTGTGGAATTTTGTTATGTCAACCCTAGGGGACTGATATATTTGTGAATACAAACCATCAGTGAAAAATATGTTGAGAGAATGAAACTTGGGCTAATAAAGGAAAAATACCATAGATTTCTCATTAAACTTAGTAATTATTATTTTACTCACACAAGTTGTATACCTACCCTGAGTCATTTATTTTGCTATATATTTTTCATCTATAACAATCTTGAAAGTTGTCCATAATTATCATTAATTACCAATGAAGAAAGTAAAACTCATAGAGGTTAGCTAAATTTTCTGAGAATGCTCAATTAGTGGAATAGCTAAATTTCAAACTTATGTTACTGATTCTAAGCTAAAACCATTATTACAATCTAATACCTCCTAAATAATGTTTTAATCGGTGTTGTGGTTTAGATTTAGGATACCTTCTCCCCCCAAAAAACTCATGTGTTGGCAATGCAGCAACAGTCAGAGGTACACTAATTAATTCATAAGGGTTTTAATGTGATCAGTGGATAAATCCATTGGATGAATTAATAATTTGAATGCATTTATTAGGTAGTAACTGTAGACAGGTAGGATGTGACTGGATGAGTTAGGTCCCTGGAGATGTGGCCTTGGGAATTATATCTATCCCTGATCTTTTCCTGTATGTCTGCTTCCTGGCTGTCAGGAGCTGAATACCTTTTCATGACTACATCTTGCCACTAAACCTCTGAACCTCTGAATCCTTGGGACCAAGTAAACCATTTCTTCTTTAAGGTATTATTGTCAGGTATTTTGGTAATGAAAAGCTGACATGATCAGGTTTACTTTGTTTTGATTTTCCTATAAAGGGAGAGATGACAGGTTTTTTTGTATATTTATCAATAGCATTCATTTTCGATTGGGGGACAAGATGGCGTCTGAGTGAAATACCTTTCCCCAGACGCTGTTCTTTCAAATCAAATTTGCCCCAAAACCAGCTTCTTTACAGAAAAAAAAAAAAAAAGCAACAAAAAGGGGCGAAAGCTGAACCACAACGGAAGAAAACTCAGATAGCCGGTCAGGGGAACAAAGGAGTTCTCCAAACACCTCGGAGGGAGTGAAGGCGAGTGTGGCCGCCGGCCTCCGGCCGGCCGCGGGCCGCCGCGGGCCCGACAGAGCTACAACTGGGAACTGCGGAGGTGAGCTGGGGCTCACTGGCGGAGCGAGAACCCGGGGCTGTGGAGGTGAATCTGATTCCGAGAACTAGGCACTCCCCGGCGGACCCAGGGCCCGCGGAGAGTTGGACTCGAAACAAGGGACTACTCCAGGCAGCACCTCTGCGGGAGTGCAGGCGCGGCGCAGGCTGCTGACATAGGGCCAAGGGCTG
>PVLC010019170.1:0-30992 GCA_004027655.1 Graphiurus murinus | reverse complement strand
TTTTTTTTTTTTTTTTTTTTTTTTTTTTTTTTTTTTTTTTTTTTTTTTTTTTTTTTTTTTTTTTTTTTTTTTTTTTTTTTTTTTTTTTTTTTTTTTTTTTTTTTTTTTGCGGTACTGGGGATTGAACTCAGAGGCGTTCTACCTTCGAGCTACACCCCCAGCCCTATTTTTTACTCTTTATTTTGAAACCGGGTCTCACTAAGTTGCGGAATGCTTCACTAGGTAGCTGAGACTGTCCGCGAACCCGGATCCTCCGGTCTCAGCCTCCCAAATGCTGGGATTACAAGCGTGCACCACCACGCCCGGCTTGTTTATTAATTTTTAATTGGTAAGTATTCTGTTACTTGACAGCATTTGAAAAGCAATTAGGTATACCTAGTCTTTATAAATTGTTGAGATATTTTTTTTTTCTTTTTAAATTTTTGTTTTAGGATTTTCTTGGCAGAGAGGCTTGATTTTTTTTTGTTTGTTTGTTTTTTGGTCATGTCTTTTAAACTATTGGAATTTTTGTCTCAAATTCTAGTCCAAATTCATAAATAATACATTGAGATGCAGATAAACCTACAGACAGAGCTATTTACCATTCTCCCTTTCATTCCTTCATAAATGGTACTGGCCTTTTTCCTTTTCCTCCTCCTTTTTCTTTATTGCTTTCCTCTCTGAAATGCGTTTTCCACAGTCTTCACATTGATGATATAAGGCTTTTCAGGTCTTACCTTTTCAGATAGTATGTCCCCTACCATCCATGCTCAGGTGTTTTTCTCAGTCATCTTCTGTTTCCCCTCCTTCCCTTCCCTCTCTTTTTAGTATTTATATTACCTGAGTTATTGTTTGCTCCTTTGTCTGCCCCTGCACTTCATGAGACTAGGGACTACTGATGTGTATGCAGTACTCTGTAGATATCTGTTAAACTAAAAAAGGAAAACCAAGTAATTTTCATGTGTATGGGTTTAATGTAATTGTATTCAGACAAATTTAGAAGTACTTGATTGATTGTATCTGCAATCCAAACTAATAATGCCGTTTCCCCAATCATTTAAAATTATTTTAAATATTTTTGTTGTTCAAATGAATCCACTAAGCTGGGCGTGGTGGCGCACGCTTGTAATCCCAGCATTCCGGAGGCTGAGACCAGAGGATCCGGGTTCGCGGCCAGCCTCAGCTACCTAGTGAGGCACTCCACAACTTAGTGAGACTCAGTTTCAAAATAAAGAATAAAAAAAATAGGGCTGGGGGTATAGCTCGGAGGTAGAATGCCCCCGAGTTCAATCCCCAGTAACGCAAAAAAAAAAAAAAAAAATGAATCCACTAAACATCTTCAAAGTTAAAATTGTAGTCGCTAATATGACTTGACTTCACTAAAAATATCCCTTGCTGTGGGATATAATACTGATGGGACAAATAACCTTTCACCCATGATACAGTTGAGAATCTGTATATTTAACAACTGTGTACTTAGAGTGTAATTAGCCTTGACTCGTTGCTCTGATGGCTGACTTGCTTATGCACTTTCTCTTAGTTAGGGCTCTATAACAGTATACCATGAACCGGGCACGGTGGCACATGCCTATAATCTCAGTACTTGGGAGACTGAGATTGGAGGATCACAGGTTTGAGACCAGCCTCAGCAACTTAGCGAGACCCTTTTTCAAAATAAAAATAAAAAAGGAACTGAGTGTGGTGGCAATTGCTTGTAATTCCAGTACTTAGGAGGCTGCGATAGAAGGATCACAGGTTTGAGGACAGCCTCAGCAAGTAGTGAGACTCTCATGAACCTAATGAGACCCTGTTTCCAAATAATAAATAAAAACAGGCTAGAGGTATAGCTCGAAGATAGAATGTGTCTGGTTTCAATCTCCAGTACCACATACAAAATAAATAAGTGAGTGAGTGAGTGAGTGAGTGGGGGGGCTGGGTGTGTAGCTCGGAGGTAGATTGTCCATGGGTTTAATTCGAAGTACCAGAAAGAAGAAAAAAAAATATATATATGTATACACCATGAATTGATATTATTCAAGAACTCTTTCCTGGAATATACCTTAGGGTCAGTGTATTTAAAAAAAATAAAAGTTCAGAAAAATAGAAAATAAGTGTAGTTAAATGAAACATCATGACAAAATAATTTTATTTTAGATTCTGTTTACTTGTATTCTTTAAATTTTCCGTTAACTTGGTCCTTTGAGGTAAGAACCAAATTCCAGATTTAAGAAATGACTTTAGAAGCCGGGCGTGGTGGTGCACGCATGTAATCTCAGCATTCGGGAGGCTGAGACCGGAGGATCTGGGTTCAAGGTAGCCTTAGCTACCTAGTGAGGCACTTTGCAACTTAGTGAGACCTGTTTTCAAAATAAAGAATAAAAAATAGGGCTGGGGGTGTAGCTTGGAGGTAGAATGCCCCTGGGTTCAATCCCCAGTACCACAAAAAAAAAAAAAAAAAAAAAAATGACTTTATGGTTTTAAGAACTGTGAGGTATTAAGCTAGAAAATGGAAGGCTTGAAAATTTCTACTTTTATTGTGTTGTGTTACTTTAATCCAATTCTTTTAGGTGCTTTTCATTTTCCTCTCCCCTCCATCCTTTCTTTTAGGAAAAGTGGTCTTTTGGAATGAAAATGAAGGCATAGTATCTCACATGGGTGCATGTTCTTTCTCATTTATTTTCTATAGCTCCTGAGTATTGGTGTTCCATTGCTTATTTTGAAATGGATGTCCAGGTAGGAGAGACATTTAAGGTTCCTTCAAGCTGCCCTATTGTAACTGTTGATGGATATGTGGATCCTTCTGGAGGAGATCGCTTTTGCCTGGGCCAACTCTCCAACGTCCACAGGACAGAAGCCATTGAGAGAGCAAGGTACTGATTGTAGAGTTACATCACTGTTTTAAAGAATCAAGCACAATACATCGTCTTTTACTTGTGATTGTATCTTTCTGTGTACATTTTGAGTTTGTAAATGTAAATAAATGAATAAAGGTAATTTTGAAAATTCAGAATTTGTAAAGATTCTGTTTTCATTGTAGATATTTGTTTAATGTATAAAGATAAAAGTGATGTTTCCATGTTTAATATAGTAACTAGATCTTTTGGAATCCAGTTTGAAAACTACTTTTTATTTTCCCTGATAATATGTTATTCCTACAAATCTATTGAAGTATATAACATGAGAACAGAAATCTATTGAAGTATATAACATGAGAACAGATGTTTCTGAAACTAATTGGTATTAAAAGGGAAATGGTGCCAGGTGTAGTGGTGCATGCTTGTAATTCCAATACTTGGGAGGCTGAGACAGGAGGATCGCAGGTTCACGGCTAGCCTCAGCTACTTAGTGAGGCCCTCTGCAACTTAGTGAGACCTTGTTTCAAATAAAGAATTAAAAAAAAATAGGGCTGGGAGTATAGCTTGGAGGTAGAATACCCCTGGGTTCCATCCCCAGTACCACAAAAAACAAAAGGGAAATGGTTAAATGAATTATGATAAACTTCATTTTTATGTAATGATTAAAATGTTAATTAAAAGTTTAATGAAATGGAAATGCTTAAGATGATAGGGAAACCCACAGGTATATGGGCTCACCTATTCAAGGACTCTTGTGTGCACAAACACATCATTTTGCCCTTATCACTTGCTGTGTGACTTTGGCAAGTTACTTTCTATGTCAGTGCAGGCTAATAGAATTTTCTGTGATGAAGGAAATAATTTATATCTGCACTGTACAGTTTAGTAGCCATTAGCTACATGTTGCTTTTGAACACTTAAAATATGGCTCATGTGCTTAGCTGCATTTTAATTTAAATTGAATTTAAATAGTCACTGTTGCTTGTGGCTATTGATTTAGTGTAGCTGTTAAGCCTTAATTTTGTCATAAAAAATAGAAGTTATAGTACTTAACTCATTGAGTTGTGAGGGTTCAGAGAATTCTGTTAAGTGCTTCTGACATATAGTAAGCACTATATATTATATATATATATATATATATATATATATATATATATATATATGCTCATCATTATTGTGTATGCATAGAAAAAGGAAATACAAAAATATTAGCCGTGGCTATCTTTTGGTAATGGTGTTATGTGGTTCTTTATAACTTCTCAATAGTGAGTATGCAGTATAATCAGAACTAAAACGTATTTGCAGATATTTAAGATGAAATGTGATTTTTTTTTGTCTTCCTAAGGTTGCACATAGGCAAAGGTGTGCAGTTGGAATGTAAAGGTGAAGGTGATGTGTGGGTCAGGTGCCTTAGTGACCATGCAGTCTTTGTACAGAGTTACTACTTAGACAGAGAAGCTGGACGTGCACCTGGAGATGCTGTTCATAAGATCTACCCAAGTGCATATATAAAGGTTAGTTGCAGTTTTATTTGAATATTTTGGACTTAGAAATCTCTATTTGTTGCTTAAAGAATTGAAGTGACAGTGAGAAGAATAGAAAAAGGTATGTGGAAACATGATAAGAATTTTACTTTTTGTGCATAAAACACATTTCCTGGGGCATTTATTGACATGATTAGTTATCTACTCTTGTGGTTGCCTGTGTGCTCTAGTGCTTTATCATCAGATGTATTAAATGATATGGAATAATACATAGAATCTTGAAAATATTGAATAAAACCTCTAAACTTGTATTCTTTTGACATGGAAATTGGTAAAAAAAAAAAAAAAAAAAAAAAAAACACACAAGACATTAGACTCTGGAATTTCATCTGAGCCAATGTTAAGGATTTTATGCAAGGGAAGTCTAAAAATAATAACTTTTCAAATCAAAACCCTGACAAACCTCAGGTTTTTTTTTTTTTAAACTAATTAATTTTTTTTTTCTTTTTGCGGTACTGGGGATTGAACTCAGGGGCATTCTACCTCCGAGCTATACCCCCAGCCCTATATTTTTTTTATTCTTTATTTTGAAACCGAGTCTCACTAAGTTGCGGAGTGCCTCACTAGATAGCTGAGGCTGGCCTCGAACCCGGATCCTCCGGTCTCAGCCTCCGGAATGCTGGGATTACAAGCATGTGCCACGACGCCTGGCTTTAAAACTAATTATTACATGTTATATATTTAACCGATTTCAATTTTACTTTATAACATACACTGTTCTGGGAAGAGAAAAATAGTTGTAATTAGCCTAATTTTTTTTTTTTTTTTTTTTTTTTTTTTGCAGTACTGGGGATTGAACTCAGGGTCATTCTACCTCAGCCCTATTTTTTTTTTTTTTTTTATTCTTTATTTTGAAACAGGGTCTCACTAAGTTGCAGAGTGCCTCACTAGGTAGCTGAGGCTGGCTGCGAACCCGAATCCTCCGGTCTCAGCCTCCCAAATGCTGCAATTACAAGTGTGCACCACCATGCCCGGCTTAGCCTAAATATTTTTAATTTTAGGTTTTTCAGTCATCTTAAGTTTCTTCATTGTCAGCTATGATGCATTAATGGAATTAACTGTATTTTATCATTTACTCCCAGGAAGTTGCTTAAGTTACAATAAAATAGCCAAGCAGTATATACAGAAATGTAAGTGCTTAGTTGCCTTAAATTAGCAAACCCAGTATTTCATCTTTGGGTGCAGTTCAGTTAAAAGACACTATCTTTTTTTTTAATGTGAAACTTTCGGATATACCAAGTATAGAGAAAATAGCCAATCTTAGTTACCTGTTGTCTAGTGTCAACAATTATCAGCATTTTGCCAATTTGTAATTTTCCTCCCCATATTACGCCCCCTGCCTCTCCCACCCCCCAGAGAACTTATAACCAATTCCAGCTGTTCATGGTAGCATATGCCTATAATCCCAGTACCAGGGAGGTTGAGGTGGGAGGATCATATGTTCAAGGCCAGCCTCAGCAACTAAGCAAGCCCCTCAGAAACTTAGTGAGACCCTGTTTCAAAATAAAAAAGACTAAAATGGACTGGGAATGTAGCTCAGGTAAAATGCCCCTGGATTCAATCCCTAATACCAAAAGAAAAAAATTCCAACACCACATTACTTTGCTCATAAAATAACTCCAGTATGAATTTCTGATCCATAAAGACTTTCGAAAAACACACAGTGCTTTTTTTGTGTGTGTGTGTGTGACACTGAAGATTGAACCCAGGGGCATTCTACCTCTGAGCTACACCCCAGCCCTATTTTTTATTCTTTATTTTGAAACAGGGTCTCACTGAGTTGCAGAGGGCCTCACTAGGTGGCTGAGGCTGGCTGCGAACCTAGATCCTCCTGTCTCAGCTTCCCAAGTACTGGGATTACAAGCGTGTGACACTATGCCCAGCACAGTGTTGTTTTTTAAATTAAAAAAAAAATAATAATAATAATAATTCTTATATGTGTGGTACTGGGGATTGAACTCAGAGGCATTCTACCTCTGTGCTACACCCCAATCCCTATTTTATTTTTTATTTGGAAACAAAGTCTCGCTAAGTTGCTGAGCTGGCTGTGAACTGTTTCGATCCTCTTGTCTCAGCTTCCCAAGTACTGGGATTACAAGTGTGCATCACCATTCCTGGGTTAAATTAAAATTTTTATTTCGATATGGGGGATTGAACCCAGGAATGCTCTACCACATTACATCAAAAGCCCTTTTTATTTTGAGACAGGTTCTCCCTAAGTCGCCCAGACTGGCCATGAACTTGTGATCCTCTTATCTCAGTCTCCCAAGTACAAGGTCTATAGGCATGTGCTACTGTACCCAGGACAATGTTGTTTTCACCTATGAAAATTAACAGTAATTCCTTGTTGTGGTTTTTGACAATAGAGCATCAGTTATAGTTTGGTATGATAGAAAAGTAGAATAGAACAATAAAATATTGTCGTATTTATTGGTAGGATATTCATGGTATAGAAAAACTAGTTCATAAATAACACATGGATTATGATTGCATTTTTGAAGTATTTGTTTATAAACCCATGTGGGAATTATTTTTATTTTCCAGTTTTCTTACAAGGAATTTTTATGTTTGGTTATTTATACTTACTTTCTTTATTCCGTCCATCCGTCCGTCCATTCATCCGTCTGTCCATCTCTTTCTGTCTTTTGGTGGTCCTAGGAATTGAACTCAGTATCTCCAAGCTACATTGGGGTATTCTACCTCCAAGCTACTCACCCTAGCCGTTTTTCTATTTTTGTTTTGACACAGGGTCTTGCTAGGTTGCTGAGAATCTCACTTACTGTGTTGCTTAGGCTGTCCTCAAACCTGCAGTCTTCCTGTCTCAGCCACCCAACTATTAAGGTTACAGTTGTATGCCACCATTCCTGACTTTTTTTTTGTTTTGTTTGTGGTACTGGGAATTGAAACCAGGGGAATTTTACCTCCAAGCTATACCCCTAACCCTCTTTTTATTTTTTATTTGGAAACAGGGTCTTACTGATTTGTTGAGGGTATCATTAGGTTGCTGAGGCTATCTGCCAACCTACGATCCTCTTGTCTTAGCCTCCCAAGTACTGGGATTACAGACATGGGCCACTGTGCCCTGCTTGCTATTTTTAATGGTGTTGAATTTCCTCATGCTTTGTAATTTGTATTTTTTGACAAGTTTGTTTTGAAATAATTAAAACTGGGTGTGTGTGCACGCCTATAATTCCAGTACTTGGGAGGCTGAAACAGGAGGATTGCAAGTTGAAGACCAGTCTCAGCAACTTAGCAAGACTCTCAGCAACCTAGCAAGACCCTGTTTCAAAACAAAAAATAAAAAGAAATGGACTCGGGGTGTAACTTGGAAGTAGAAGGCCTCTGGGTTCAATCCCTAGTACCACACACATAAAAATTAATTCATTTTATTTTTTCCTTTCTGTTATTGCCTCTTCCTGTAGGGCAATTTTGCTTGGCACTGGGATCCGTGTTTCAGGACCAAATCTTATAATTAGGTAGGGGGATTTTGTCTCTTAAGACTTAAGTTCCAGTCTCAAGGTATACTCAGGGCCTAATTCCCATTACATAAGTTTTTCTAATACCTCTGTTGTGGGCAAGTATTTTTTTCCTAGACCTATTTCTGAATTAGCTGTCAAAGTATTTTACTAGTACTTGATTGATAGACAGGTACCCAGTTGTAGCCCCCAAAGTGTTTGGCTGTTGTCCCTTTCTGTGTTACTCCAAGAAGTTAAATTCCTCTCCTCTACCTTCTTTTTATGGTTTTGGTTTCTCTAGTACCTTTGTCTTTAGTCTCTGCTCTCCACTATAGGATGTTTATCATCAGTTGACAGACTTATGGGTTATTTCTACTTTGGGGCTATTCTGAATAATGATGTGTTGTGTCTTAAGTTTTTAGGTAAATGTAGGTCTTTATTTTTTGGACATATACCTAAGGGTAGAATTGCTTTATCATAAGGTGATTCTCTGTTTACTTTTCTTTCTTTTTTTTTTTTTTTTAACTTCTTGAGGAACTGCCAAACTTTTCCAAAGTGGCTGTGCCATTTTACATTTCCACTAGCAAGGTACGAGGCTATCAGCTTTTCTATGGTTTTATGAACATTTGTTATTATCTTTTTGGTTTAGCCATCCTAATGGATATAAAGTGTTATTGTGGTTTTGATTTACATTTCCCTAGAGACTAATACTGTCAAGTATCTCTTGGCATGCTTTTGGCCATTTGTATATTTTTTCCGAGAAATGGCTGTGCAGATCCTGTGCCCATTTTTAAACTTTTATTATTATTATTATTATTATTATTATTATTATTATTATTATTATTATTGAGTTCTGAGAATTCTTTATATATTCCAAGTACTAGTCTCTTATCAGATACATAATTTCAACTGTTTTCTTAAGTTCTTTATGTTGTCTTTTCCAGTCTACCTACCTTTCTTCCTCCTCCCTCCCTTCTTCCCTTATCAGTAAACTTTCATCATCTCAGTTTCTGTGGGTCACAGATGGAGGTAGCTTAGCTGGTTGTCTCTGGGTCAAGATTTCTCACAAGATTGCATTCAGGGTGTCAGCTAGGACTGGAGTCATTTCAAGACCTGAATGGTGGCAGATCCACTTCTAAATATACAACATGGCTTTTAGCAGGGTTCAGAAGATGCACTTATAATCTCATTCACATTATTGTTGACAAGCCTCAGGTTCTCTCTAAGCCAGAGAATAATCCTTTGCCTTGTGGGCCTCTTCATGGTGTTGCTCAGCTCGTTGCAGCTGCCTTTGCCTGGGCCAAAACCTCCAAGTGAGACAGGGTAAACAAGAGAGACAACACATTCTTTTTATAATAAAATCTCATAAGCAATGCTTCTTTACTTTTGCAGTATTGTTATTAGAAACAAGTTACTAGGTCCAGCCTACATTCAAGGGAAGAGAACTATACAAGTGTGAATGCCAGGAGATGGGAATCATTGGGACTCATTTTAGCTATCTGTCATGGTCCTACCCACAGTCTCCTCCCCCACCCCCTGGCCAATTTTAACAACATGCTTTAAAAAGTAGTTTTTAGCTGGACATGGTGGCATATGCTTATAATCTCAGTACTTGGGAGGCTGAGACAGGAGGATTGCAGGTTTATAGGCAGCCTCAGCAATTTAGTGAGGTTCTCTGCAACTAAGTGAGACCCTGTTTCTAAGTAAAAAATAAAAATTGGGCTGGGGGTGTAGCACAGAAGTAGAATGCCCCTGGGTTCAATTCTCAGTACCACAAAAAACAAAACAGAACCAAAACTAAAAAAACACAGGGCTACATTAATTTCAGAGGTATGAAGAAATTCATGTCTTCCATATTTCTTTCATTTTCTCTCTCAGCATTAAATCCCCAGTGGAGGTTCAAAGGACATTCTAAATCACCACAACTTCAGTGGAAAGCTTTGAACCTACTAATTGTGTAGTCTATCCCTCTCTTACCAAAATACTGTACGTGGAAGGCTTATTTTTTATTTTATTTTATTTTTTGCGATACTGGAGATTGAAGTCAGGGGCATTCTACCTCCGAGCTACACCCCCAGCCCTATTTTTTATTCTTTATTTTGAAACAGGGTCTCACTAAGTTGCGGAGGGCCTCACTAGGTAGCTGAGGCTGGCTGCGAACCTGCAATCCTCTGGTCTCAGCCTCCCAAATGCTGGGATTACAAGCGTGCGCCACTACACCTGGCTAAGGGAAGCCTTATTAGTGGAGATAATGGAGTAATCTGGGAAGCTGTGGCTGAAGGATCATGCTCTTCCCATTTTAGGAATTCAACAAGGTGTGGTCCTCTGTGATACTGATGATCCAGACTCAACATCAGGTTTAGGTCTTTCTTCTGGTCTGAAGGAACAGCAATGGAAGAATCATGTTCTTTTCTTTGGTTATGGCAAGTGTACAAGTGGAGAAATCCTTTTACTTTCTTTCTTTTTTTTTGGAGGTACTGGGGATTGAACCCAGGGGCGTTCTACCTCTGAGCTACACCCCCAGCCCTATTTCCTATTTTTTATACTTTATTTTGAAACATGGTCTCACTAAGTTGCTGAGGGCCTCATTAAGTAGCTAAGGCTGCCGCGAACTTGTAAGCCTCCTCTCTCAGCCTCCCAAGTACTGGGATTACAAGAATGTGCCACCATACCCGGCTTCCTTTTACTTTCTTGATGATAAGATTTACAGCACCAAAGTTTTAAATTTTGATGTAGTTTAATTTATTCTATCTTTGCTTTTGATTTGGTGTCATATCTAGGAAATCATAAGCCAGTGTTATGGTGAAAAACAGTTCATAATTATCAGGCTATAAATATAAAGGTTTATTTCTGCACTGTCATTTCTGTCTATTCTTATGCCAGAAGTGCTGTGTCTTGATTCATAATAAGTTTTGAAATTGAGAAATATGCATTCTTTTGCACTTGTTTGGGCTATTCCCCGACCATTATACTTCTTTCTCAGTTTTATGATTGGCCTGGAAAAGATACCTATTTTCAGTAGTTTTTCTATTCTTTTTATGTATTTGAAGTAGAGAGATGATGATTTTGTACACCAAATCATCCATTTTGATTGGAACTCTCTGGATTACTTGTCTAATTTGAAGTAAATGAACAGGGAACTACAGTATTAAATATATACTGTGTGACAAATAGTTTTTATGAACTTAACCAATACAGAGTAGTATTTAAAACAAATGAACTTATAAAATGTGGAATCTTACATAATTAAGTTCTTGGATTTCTTTTGTCCTGGAAAATGAACCCAGAGGCATTCTACTTCTGAGCTACACCCCCAGCCCTGTTTTATTTTTATTTGGAAACAGGGCCTCGCTAGGTTGATGAGAGTCTCACTACTTGCTCAGGCTGTCCTCTAACCTTTGACCCTCCTGTCTTAACCTCCCAAGTACTGGGATTACAGGCATGCGCCATCATGCTGGGCTTGAATACTAACATTTCTATCTTGGTACATATGACTGTTGAAGAGACCCCTAATGTGAAATATGACCTTACTACTGTCATGGATAGATTTTTTTTTTTTTTTTTTTTGTGGTACTGGAGATTGAACTCAGAGCCGTTCTACCTTCGAGCTACACCCCCAGCCCTATTTTTTACTCTTTATTTTGAAACCAGGTCTCACTAAGTTGCGGAGTGCCTCACTAGGTAACTGAGGCTGGCCGCGAACTCGGATCCTCCGGTCTCAGCCTCCCGAATGCTGGGATTACAAGCGTGCGCCACCATGCCCGGCTTTTTTTTTTTTTCTTAATTGGTGGAACTAGGGATTGAACCCAGGATCATTGTACCTCCGAGCTACATCTTCAGCCCTATTTTCATTCTTTATTTGGAAACAGAGTTTCACTAAGTTTTGGAGGGCCTCACTGAGTAGCTGAGGCTGGCTGCGAACCTGCGATCCTCCGGTCTCAGCCTCTCAAGTACTGGGATTACAAGCATGGGTAGATTTTTATATTGATCTTATACTATGAACAATACACAAGCATCTTGTTTTGTCATATTAACTGTCTCTAAGATTTAAGATAATTTACTTATTTTTACTGGTCTTCAGAAGAATCTTAGAGGCAAATGCAAGTATACCTTAAATCTAAACATTGACATTTTCTTTATTTGTTAAGTTTTGGGGCAGCAGTAATGAAAGAATATGTAGATTATTTAGGTTGCCAGATAAGAGTTTTACCAGGGGTAATATTACTGGGGAATTGTATGCAATAACCCCTAGGAGGAGTGCTTAAGACATTGAGAATATATACATGTGCGTGTACACACAAACACACACACACACACACACACACACACACACATCTCTTTCCCTTTTAATTAATGAGGAAAACATAGATTTGGAGAGCCATAATTTCATCTTATAAGCCAAGAAGCTAGAATTTAATTCTTTTCTTCTTAGATGTTGATATTTTTTCTTTCTCATGATATAGTCATCTTACATTCATAAAAATCTAGTGGTGGAATGACATTTTTCAAGCTTTAAGTGAAACATGTATGACTTCTCTTTGGGTGGCCTTGTTCTTTTACTTAGAAAAGTAAGATCTGTTTTTTGTTACTTTAAGACAGAGAATTCTGATTTTCAATAGCTTTATTGAGATATAATTCACATCCCATGCAATTCACTCATTTGAAGTGTACAATTCAGATTTGTGCAACTATTATCACATTCAGTTCTAGAATATTTCATCATCCTAGAAATAAATCATGCCTTTTAGCTATTATCCCCAGATCCTGTTCCCCGTAGTACTAGATAACCACTAATTTTTCTATGTATTTACCTATTCAGGACATTTCATAATATAATGCGGTCTTTGTCACTTCTTTCACTAGTCATGCCTCAGGCTTCATCCATGTACCATATATCAGTACATATTTCTTTTTATACTTGAATAATATTCATATAACCACATTTTGTTTATTATTTGATGGGCATGGATTTCTACTTTCTGGGCATATTATGAATGACACTGTTGTGAACATTTGTGCGCAAATACTTGTGAGATCATATTTTCATTTCTCTTGGAAATATGTCTAAGAGTAGAACTGCCAGATCATAAGGTAACTTCTATGTGTAATGTTTGGAGGATCTGCTTGTGTTTTCCAATATAGCTGTACCATTTCATATTCCTTAGCAGTGTGTGAGGGTTCCAGTTTCCATTTTCATCAATACTTGTTATTATCTTTATTATTTTAGCCATCCTGGTGGATGTGAAGTGGAAATTTCTTTGTGGTGGTTTTGATTTTTCATTTCTTTGATACTGAGTCAGGCTATTTTAGGGGGAGAAGACAGAGGATGCTTCTAAGCCACAGGAGGTTATGAACCTCCACTTGAAAGGTTATGAACTCCACTTAAATTTATTTCCAGTTACTACATATTGTGATTCTTACTACTAGATCACTTAATTTAGCAAGTCCTTAATGCATTTTTATGTTCAGATACCCCCAATTACCAACAAAACCATCTTTTTCTCCTTCCGGAATTATTATTTCCCGGTGTTAATTCAAGATGATATGTTATTGCAATTTAACCTTGTGAAAGAAAAATACCAAAATTTGACTATCTTGAAGATGTTGACAGTGATCTTTATAAGGCACTCACTTGTGTTGAGTAATAAGTGTGTAATAAACATGAGAGTAACTACAAGAAATTACATACAAACTTATACGAGAATAACTACAGGAGTCGTAGTCAGAAATATTTTTTTGGATCTGAGCCAAAAAGAATATTTAAAGCTTTTGGTTACTTTCAGTTGCCTTTATCAGCAACTTAGTCAAATTCTGATAGGAAGTTGACACTATTTCAACTACAGCTCTAATTTTACCATTCATTATAACAGATAAATCTGTTATGTGTCATGTTTCAATTGCAGTATGAAATCAGGAGGCAACCTAGGTCTCAGTAGTGTAATGCAGTTTAACTGAATAATTTTAAGTTTTATGGTTTGAGAGTTGTAATTATGTGAATAGTTTACTATGGAAGGAAGGTTTGCTGAGATGCCTAGTGAATCATTTTTGCTTTGTCTTCAGATAAAAGTTTTCCAGTTTCATTTTTGTGGTTGTCTATAATCTGGTGTTAGCATAGATTCGGGCTAAAACAATCTTAAATGTGGTTAAACATAATTGTAGCATGCCTGTGTGCATGATTACTTGGTCATGGTGGGGCGGGGGAATGTTGAGAGCATATTTGAACCTTGGAGTTCAAATAATAAGTTTTACTCCCCATTGTAGATAATAAGATTACATATGTACTGTACTTGGTTAGTGGTGGTTTTTTTAAAAAGTGGTTTTATAGACTTAAGTGTAAAATATAAAACTATAAAACTCCTAAAAAAGTAACAGGAGAAAACCTAATGATCTTGGTGATGACTTTTTAGATGTAACATCAAAGGCATAATTCATGAAACAGTTGATAGACTGGACTTCATTAACAATAATCACTGCTCTGTGAAAGACTATGTTAAGAGAATGAGAAGACAAGCCATAGTTAGGAAGAAAATATTTCCCAGAGACACAGCTGATAAAACACTATAATCCCAAATATACAAAGACTCTTAAATTTTAGATCAGAAAACAACTCAGAGCCAGGCATGATGGCGCACGCTTGTAATCCCAGTACTTGGGAGGCTGAGACCAGAGGATCCAGGTTCACAGCCAGCCTCAGTTACTTAGTGATGCCCTCCACAACTTAGTGAGACCCTGTTTAAAAATAAAGAATAAAAAATAGGGCCAGAGGTGTAGCTCAGAGATAGAAGCCCCTGGGTTCAATTCCCAGTACTGCAAAAAAAAAAAAAAAAAAAAGAAAACTCAGCTGGGCGTGGTGGTGCATACTTGTAATCCCAGCATTTGGGAGGCTGAGACCGGAGGATCTGGGTTCGCGGCCAGCCTCAGCTGCTTAGTGAGGCCCATGAAACTTAGCGAGACCGTGTTTCAAAATAAGAAAAAAATAGGGCTGGGGGTGTAGCTCGGAGGTAGAATGCCCCCAGGTTCTATCCCCAGTACTGCAAAAAAAAAAGAAAACAACTCAGTTAAAAAATGGGCAAAATACCTAAACTGACAATTCAGTGAAAAAGATACACAGATGGCAAACAAACATCTGAAAAGGTGTCCAATGTCATATTGCCATTTAGGGAATTGTGAATTAGCATTAAAGTGAGACCCTGCTACACACCTACTAGGATGGCCAAACTACAGTACCAGATGCTGGCGAGGATGTGGAACTCTCATCATTCCTTATAAAACTCAACATACTCTTGCTGTATAATCCGGCAATCATATTTCTTGGCATTTACCCAAATAAACTGAAAACGTAAGTCCACACAGAAACCTGCACACCAGTGTTCATAGCAGTTTTATTCATAGTTGCCAAAACTTGAAAGCACCGAAGATGTTTTTCCATAGTTGAATAAGTAGTAATACATCAAACAACAGCAAACTGTGGACTTTGGGTGATAGTGATGTGTTGGTGTCTCAACGCTGTAGTGGAGATGCTGATAAGTGGGGGAGGTTTATTTGTGTGTGTGGGGTGGCAGGAACTCTGCAGTCTGCTTAGTTTTGCTATGAGCCTAAAACTGCTCCAAAATGTAAAATTTTACATTTTTCTTTCTTTCTTTTTTTTTTTTTTGTTTATATGCTTATTCAGCTCTTCAGCTGTTTGTGCCTGCTTTGCGTCATGCTGGGTATATGCCTTCTATAAAGATCATACCCCAGGGAAAAAAGTTCAGAATCTAATGAACTGTTGGGAAATCTTGATAAAGTAGATGTTTCTATTTTGGGCATTCTGAAATTTCTGATTTCTAGAACCTAACTTTGTCATGCGTTCTGTCTTAGAATGTATTAGGACTTAATAATTTGGCCAGGTAATACATTTGATAAATTCTTATCTCTTATCTATAGGATAGTATAAATTTTGTTTTTCATTGATGCTGAGAATGACTAGAGAAAATAGGCACTCAGTACAGAAGTAAGTAAGAAGGTGATTTGCTATTTGAAGAGAGTTTATTATTGTATGTTGTTATAGTTTGTGTAAATACTGTGGTTGAAGATTTTTTTCAAGCATTTGAAAATTTATGGTTTGGGCTCCAGACCTGTTGTCTGTTATACATTCTTTGATTTCTTTTATTTTCACTGATAATTGCTCATATTTGGATTATTCCCACACCAGAAGTTAAAACGATTTAAAAAATAGTTGAGCTGGGAACTGTGGCCCATGCCTATAATCCCTGTACTTGGGAGGCTGAGACAGGAAGATTGCAGGTTCCAGGCTAGCTTCAGCAACTTAGTGAGACTTAGTTTAAAAATAAAAGATAAAAGGACTAGGGATAGCCAGGCATGGTGGCACACGCTTGTAATCACAGTACTTGAGAGGCTGAGACAGGAGAATGACAGGTTTGCTGCCATCCTTATCTACTTAGTGAGGCTCTCCGCAACTCAGTGAGACCCTGTTTCCAAATAAAGAATAAAAAATAGAACTAGGGATGTAGGGATGTAGCTCAGAGGTAAAATGCCCCTGGGTTCAATCCTCAGTACTAAAAAAAAAAAAGTTGATACTGAATAGCCTTGCATTTGTCCTCCCCTTGGCCTCTTTTCCCTGGCTTACTTGATATAGAACACTGAAATTACGTATCAACTCCTCCTTTACTCCTCCTGAAAGAAAAATGGCTACTGAGGAGGTCAGAAATAAAATAATAAGGAAAATTTATTGACAACTCAATATATACTATGCTGCGGTTATAATAACCCTATGAAAGAATGTACACTTAGCAGTCTAATTTTAGAGATAAGAAATTTATCAGATAGGTTAAGAAACTTATATGATTAGCAGGTAGCAGTGATAGGATTCAAAGCTGGCCTTTTCCTTTTAAAAATTATAAACACTTGGAAGCATATAGAAAAGTAGACAGAAACTAATTTAATAAATCCCATATATTAATCACCCAGATGAAGTAGTTTTTGTTTTTTTTGTGGTACTGCGGATTGAACTCAGGGGCCTTCTACCTCTGAGCTATACCCCCAGCCCTATTTTTTTATTCTTTATTTTGAAATCGGATCTCACTAAGTTGTGGGGGGCCTCACTAGGTAGCTGAAGCTGGCACCGAACCCGGATCCTCAGTCTCAGCCTCCCAAATGCTGGGATTACAAGCGTATGCCACCAGGCCCGGCTCAGATGAAGTAGGTTTTAAATTTACTGGATCTATACTTTTTTTCTTCCCTAGAGAATTTGAAAACAAGCCTTAGTTATGTTATTTTGCTCCTAGTTTCTAAAGTATGTGTCTTTAAAAATATAGATGTTTTCTTATATAGTGATATTTGTTAACACTTTTAAACAGCAAGAATAAGCCAGCGTGGTGGCACATGCCTGTAATTCCATCTTTTGGGGGGCTGAAACAGGAGGATCACAGATTCAAAGCTAGCCTCAGTAACTTAGTGAGACCCTGTTTCCAAATGAAAAATAAAATAGGGCTGGGGGTGTAGCTTGGAGGTAGAATGCTCCTGGGTTCAGTCCCCAGTACAAAAAATAAATAGCAAGAATGATAAGGAATGGTAAGAAAAGATGTTGACTAAGTGACCAAAGCCATCAACTCTAGTCTAAAGAAAAACTCATCAGTTTAGTTATGAAAAGATAGGATGATTCTTAAACTGTTCATTGGAAACAGATGGATGGATGGCCTTTCACAAGGATCTTAACAGCTGGCCCACAGTGAGTGAAATGAAGAATAAAGAGGCATGTGGCAGGCAGAGTTGTCCTGATAGTGAAATGTACCTCTTGGGGTGCTCCGAGCCACCTTTACTAACTAGTTTTATGCTAATTACAATCTACATAGAAAATAAAAAGTTTTAATTCTCATAAGAGGTAAAAATGAAGCTGTGAGTTTTCAATAAATTGCACTCTTTTTTTGTGTGTGGTACTGGGGATTGAACTCAGGGGCATTCTACCTCTGAGCTACACTCCCAACCCTATTTTCTTTTATTTTAATTTTTGTTTTGAAACAGAGTCTCACTAAGTTAGAGGGCCTCACTAAGTAGCTGGGGCTGGCTGCAAACCTGCGATCTTCCTGTCTCAACCTTCCAAATACTGGGATTAGAAGTGTGCACCACAATGCCCAGCTGCACATTGATTTTTGATCTGTGAGTTCTTTTCTGACAGACTCATAACGTTAAACCTAAACTTCTTTTTGAAGGTCTTTGATTTGCGTCAGTGTCATCGACAGATGCAGCAGCAGGCAGCCACTGCACAAGCTGCAGCTGCGGCCCAGGCAGCAGCTGTGGCAGGAAACATCCCTGGTCCTGGATCAGTAGGTGGCATAGCTCCTGCTATCAGTAAGTATGCTTGATTTTTCTTTAAAGTGTAATAGTTGTGTTTTACCTTGATTTATTCAGTTGATTAATTCTCTTAAGTAATAATAGAGTTAACATTCTTTTTATTGGGATAATAGTTGCCCTTTGCCTAGAATAGAACCCTATTTAAGTTCTTTTTGTATTAAAAAGGGAGTATGGGATAAAGAGGGCTTACTATGATATTATATTGTTCTGTCTCCCTTTTTCATATCATTTGTGCCTCACCACCCAGGGTGGGTTGTAATCACTGAAGTACTTGGCTTTATTCTAGTAAGGAAAGCATATTATAGTTTTAGAATTGAACACTTCTCTGAATTTTTTCCCAAGTATGCTAAGCATGGAGAGAAAACTAAGTGAGGGTGGTATTTTGATAACTTGTAGACTTTTTAAATTTTAGAGTAAAATTGAACTGTGTGCCAGGTTTCACACTGATGGGGAATTTTTTACTGCAGAGTTAAACTCCTGACTATAGACTTTTATGATGGAAACACGTGGCACCCATCTTCCACGTCTGAAGGCATAACTAGTGATTCATTCAACCCCTGTTCTTAACCTCTTCAGTGTGGTAAGCAAATCACACTGGCTAAGAAAACTGCAGTGGCCCTGCAGGTTTCTC
Source organism: Graphiurus murinus (assembly GCA_004027655.1). Classification (NCBI taxonomy): domain Eukaryota; kingdom Metazoa; phylum Chordata; class Mammalia; order Rodentia; family Gliridae; genus Graphiurus; species Graphiurus murinus. The sequence continues at coordinate 12,175 of PVLC010019170.1, read as the reverse complement.
TACAGTACATGTAAATTCTTCCCATTAGTTTCATGGTAATATTGATAATGCAGATGACTATATGACTGTCTGTTCTGAGTGGAAAATTAGATACAGAATCTCCATTGTGACATGTTCAGGAGTTTACAATTTAGATGTAGACAGGCCATACTCATTAGAGAGTTTCATTTTTAAAAAATGGGCATCTAAAACATTAATTTGCTAGTTTTGATGTTATAAACATTTTTTCTACAGAAATCAGAACTAGTATTAAAATTCCTTATTCTTATCTACTGCCCCAATTGGATATTATCTCTGTTAACACTGCAAAATTGAGAGATAAACATCATCTGGGTCATCTAAGAGGTCTTAGTGGAGTCAGGCATGTTAACTGTCTCACTATTAGTCACGTCTTACTCTGAACTAGGCTGTATGGACAGTAAGGTTCTTAGAACCAACCTGTGGATATGTACTGTCTCTTAAAACAAGTGGTTTCTTATCCCTTCACCTCCACTTCTAAAGAGAAAAATAGGTGGGGTGTTGATGGACTATGGTAATTTACTTTATAATTGGTGGTAGCTAGAAGACACATGTGGAATATAAACTGTCTTAACCAAAAGTTTTCAGTCCCTGTTGATAAGGTTTAGATCTACTGGTACTTCTTGACATTTTGACAGAGAAGTTATAAGCTGAGGAAAATAAAGAAAGTAGAACGTAGGGAGGATGGGGAGAGATCACCTGTCCCTCTGACGTCTTCCTAACATTTTCTATTAGGTCTGTCAGCTGCTGCAGGCATTGGCGTTGATGACCTCCGTCGCTTATGCATACTCAGGATGAGCTTTGTGAAAGGCTGGGGACCGGATTACCCAAGACAGAGTATCAAAGAAACACCTTGCTGGATTGAGATCCATTTACACCGGGCCCTCCAGCTCCTAGATGAAGTACTTCACACCATGCCTATTGCAGACCCACAGCCTTTAGACTGAGGTCTCTCTCTGTGGGGGACGGGGGGGGGACCCTTGCCATTATCAGGATGGTGGACTATGAAATACAATCCTGTTTATAATCTGAAGATCTATTTCATTTTTGTTCTGCTTTATCTTTTCATAAAGGGTTGAAAAATGTGTTTGCCGCCTTGCTCCTAGCAGACAGAAACTGGATTAAAACAAATTTTTTTTCCTATTTAGAACTTTCAGGCATGGCTCAGTGCTTGAAGATCAGGAAGAACACAATCTTAATAAATCTTCACCAGTTATGTATGAAGGAGTCATTCCAATGCTGGAGAACTTAGCCCTTTAAAATGTTGTAGAGCCTTTTTTTATATGCAGAACATTGGTATGTGTGTTATTCTACAGAATAAACTCAATATTGCTGATTTTAAAAGCAGAGAAGTTCTCAAAGTTAATTCACCTGTTATTTTTTGTGCAAATTGTTATTGGTGAACATATTTTACTCAAAAATATTGTGCCATGTGGGTGAGTTAATTTTACCAAGAGCAACTTAACTCTGTGTTTAAAAAAATAAGATAGTAATGTATTATATAACCTTTTATCCAAAATATTTTTTGCAAGTTAAACGTGAAGATGATTTCAATTCAAATTGTCTTGCAACTTCAGTTTTATTTTTACCAAGGCAAAACACTAATCTGTGTGTATATTGAGAATTCCTAAAGTTATCAGACAAATATTACATTTGTTATCCCTATTGGATGACTGTTTATCAAGAAGCATACTTTTGCCCTTTGAAACAGTAGATGTATTCGTCTGTATTTCTAGGCACAAGGATGATTGATAAGCCTAGAAGAGGAATTTTTTTCCTTCATTAATTCATAGAGAAAGGTTTTGTATTTTTAAAAACACTAAAAGCAATGTCACTCTACCTGATATCTCACGGTTCTGCACAGGTGCAGCGCTTAAACTAATTAATGCGTGTTTTGGAACTGCTAAATTCTGTGTTCAATACTGTGCAGAATAATGGAAGCATTGCAGTTCCTGATAGGTAGTTTGGATATTTTTGTACTTGATTTGATGTGTGACCTTTATTTCGTATACTGTTTAAATCATGTATGTCATGACATTGTTTAAAATTCAGTTTTTGTATCTTGGGGCAAGACTGCAAACTTTTTTATACCTTTTGGTTATTCTAAGCCCTTTGCCATCAATGGTCATATCAATCGGCAGTGACTTTGTATAGAGAATTTAAGTAGAAAAGTTGCAGATGTATTGACTGTACCACAGACATAATATGTATGCTTTTTACCTAGCTAGTAGCCTAAATAAAACTGAATCTCAACATACAAAGTTGAATTCTAGGTTTGATTTTTAAAAATTTTTTCTTTTGCACTTTTGAGTCCAATCTCAGTGGCAAGACACCTTCTACTAAATGACAGGCAGCAGCCAGTTGTATTGGGCAGCTTCGGTGTTTCCCTCACACTCTACCAGGACTTTCCCATGGACATAATGTAACATGTAGAGTTTGTTTGTTTGTTTTTTAACTTTTATATTACTGTAGCAAAAAATAGGCCTAATTGTCTACAAGACAAATTGATTGTCTACAGGATAAATAGTATGAAGTAAGATCAAGGATTAACTTTCAGATGTTTTTATTTTTTGCCTGGAGGACTTTTGTAGTCTCTCTAAAATTCTTTAATGTGTGTTACACATTTGCACTCTAAAAACACTTATGCATTATAGTCCTCCTTAGAGCAACTGAATGAACAAGTCTTCTTGGCCTTGCTCAGAAAGTCTTAATAAGATCATTCTAGAAACCACTGAGTGCTTATTGCTATGATTTAAACATAGATCATAACCCAAATTACACTTGTTTTTTAAACAGCTTCTCTATCAGTTCATTTCTACTCTTGAGTACTCACAAATACTCTTGGTAAAACCTGCTTTTCTTCTATCTAAGCTTGGTGATTTTTAAAGTTTTATTGGCAGAATTATAAAAAGATACCTTCTAGAAAAATACATCTTTAGACCCATTGTACTGTGAGGAATAGGAATGAGAGGAGAGAGTTTTAGAATAAATTTTTAAAAATCCAAATTATTTGATTAGAACCATAACCATATAATGGTATATAACCCGTTGCCTCTTTTTTACTTTAAGGAAGGTTTTCATGTTTAATCATCCTCAGAAAGTATGTGGAAAATATTTGCTAAGAAGTATCTCCTCTTTGGAGCCAAGCTACCTGTCTTGGTTTCTTTCTGTTAAGAGCCATAACTTATAGAAGTACTTCTAGTTAGTCATTACTTATATTTGTACCTAGATTGTCACATACTCTTGAAAAGTCTAGTATATTATCAATTATTCCTGACAGCTTAGTTGTTAAACTATTTCTATTTCTTAGAGGTGCTCATGTGTGATGAGTAAGACTAAAGAATCTCATTAGGTTTAAAATTTTATGTCTACTTTGGGATGAAGTAGTTGCTGTAGTTCTTAGAGTCTGATTGTGGGTATGGTTCTGGGTGGGTTTTCTCTAGCTTGTTCATATCTCAAACACTCAGAATGTTGAGTTTCAGTGAAAGCTGAATGAGAGATGAACCGGGTATTTCCAGAGTGAGATCCACTCCACTTTTGTCTTGTGCCTTTCTGTGCATTATCAAAGGGAGTCCTTAGTGGCATTGCCTTTATTTGCCAGGGAGTAGATCCTTTTGTGGGTAGTCTTACCTTGTTTATTATAGTTTACTGCTTCTGGTATACAAAGATAATGATAACAAATCACTGCCATATAACCTTATTTTTCCAGAAACATGGCTGATTTGTATTTCCCTGACCAACAGCTATTCCTTTTGCAAACAGTACAGGGTTACAGATTGAGAGGTCTGGTTCAACTGGACCTGGAACATCCAAGTAAACAACACATTTGCTGTGCTGCATTTCAGAGTTAAAAATCCAGTTTTGTAGGTAATGGTGTCGTTTGTAATAGTAATTTTGAACACAAAGTAAAATGTCCTGTCTTCCAGATGATAAATACCTTATTTTAATGATAGGGGGATGAGTTGCAGGTAACTTCTTGATTGGCCACCTGAGGAAGGAAATTTTACATTTTCCCATAATGTATTTGTGGAGATGAAACATTTCTGCTCTTGTTCTGGTGGTAACTGGTTAGTAGTCACTCACTAGCTGTTTCACGCAAAGTCAGATGATTAGTTCAGATCCTTTTTGAGAGCCTCTGGAAGGAGCAGTGTTACTGTCCAACTAGGACAGAGTTCTTTTTAGTAGCTTCTATAGTTTACTCCCGTCATCATTGTCATTTTATTAGCATTTAATTATAGTAGACTGGTGAAATGGTGAATTTAGGTTACCGAGGTAAATGATAAATGAGTACATGAAAGCAATGACCTGTGAAATCAGTTAACTTTTTTAAGTGGGGCTTGGCAGAATCTAGCAGATAACACTCAGCATGAAGAAATACACCCCCCCCACCCCCCCACCCCGGCAAGGCAGAACTCATCTTGTTGCAGATAGCAGTCTGTAAATAATCCCCTGGATCCTGCTTCACAAGATTCTAGAGAATAGGCTGTGAGGATCATGTGTAAACATTTCCATTTTTTCCTTCTGACATCTAGGTAACTTCTTCTTTTTCTAATATACCAAGAAGGATGCAAAATGTCAGTGGCCTTATTCATAGCAGCATCTTTGGCCCAGCCTTATTCCTAGCACTTGTCCCAGTGCTGCTAGGTGGTTTATCTGGTAGCACTGTGGGATGAAATTTTCCATAATCTTATTAAGCAGTACACTGTTTAATTTTTGATGGAGTTATTTAATTTGTATATCCAAGTATACTGAATATAACCTTCCTGTTTGTGCTTAGCTGTCTGAGAACTCTTTTGCCTTTACTGAATGGTCCTAGACTGCTACAGTTTTGAATTTTCAGTCTTTTTAACCCTCCTTTCTTCTCGTTTTCTTCTTTTCTGAAAACTACCACTTCCTGTGTGGTGATTAGTGTGTTTCCCCCATAGTATTTTCTTCCTCCCTTTCTGATTCATTATTTCTAACTGCTTGAGCAAGGAAATCAGATAACGAAAATTATTAGAACTTTCCTTAAAACAATGGTATTAACTCTGGGAAAGGACGCGATATATTTTCCTATAAAGTGTTGAAAAGGACTTGGTAAATTGGCATTTGGCATCAATTGGATTGCTTACAGTACTCCCTGATTCTTGCTGAGTTTCATTTCAGGTGGTTGAGGTGGAAAGAAGCAAGTTGTATTCATGTTTTCCCCCTTAGAGTAATGTTTTGAAAGGTTTCATTGCTTCCACTTAAGTGCTGCTCATCTAAAAACTGGGGTTACAAGGGTTCCTAAATTAGCATCAACAGCCAGAGGTAGTACTGTTTCCTAGAGGACACCAGCAAACAACACACACATGCGCATGTACACACACACACACACTCTCTCTCTCTCTCTCTCTCTCTCTCTCTCTCTCTCTCTAAGAGGGTCATTTTTGTTTTGTTTTGGTGTCCTCTTAGCTCTGCCTTCTGGCCTCCTTCCTCTAAAGATACTTTTGACCCATTGGTGCCTTTATTAGAATTGTCTGATCTCCTGCCCCAAGGAGTAGCTTAAATAATGGCTGATGTTTTCAGGGATTTTAACATCAGATTTGAATGAAAGAATGATGCCCTCCCCCTTTTAACGTATGAAGGACTGAGGAGAAAACTTAGGTGAAGACAATCATTTCTCTTTGTTGATGTGGGTACTCTTCATGCAGTTTACTTAAGATGCTTTCTCAGTAGGTCCAGAGTTCATGTTCATCTTCAGCCTGAAACTCATGGCTCTGGGTTGGCCAGACAGTTGCACTCTCCAGTTTGTGCTTTGCCACTATTTGGTGTGTGACCTTGGGCAAGTCATTTACTTTTTCTGGGCCTCAGTTGCCTCATCTGTAAAATGAGGGAGTTGGACTAGATTTGTTCTTCCAGCTCTGAATTCCAAGTGACCTTGCCTACCCTGCAGCAGTTTTGAATTTCTTCCTTACCTTTGCTCTGCTGTTCGAGGGGGCTTTTTACTTATTTCCATGTTATTCAAATGAGACTAGGCTTGATATTTTATTACTGTTCTCCTATGGACAAGAAGTTACATAATGCATCCTTAAGACTTAATTTTAACCAAAGGCCTAGCACCACCTTAGGGGCTGCAATAAATACTTTACAAAAAACAAAAACAGAGAATGGGAAAAGCCTTCATTAAAGTTTTCCATCATCTGTGTTCAAAGTTTCTAAAGGCTTTTCCTGGGTCATGCCATTCTAACTTCCAAGATGGTATGTGTGTGATACCATCCTCCTAAGTGCTGTGTGCTGGTAATTTTTTTCAACTAACATGGATTGAAAACCTACTATTAATGCCTAATGTTATTAGAGGTAATTAGTTTGAGTCTGGTTTCTTAACTCTAATGTGCTTAAAATGGAAGTTCCTTTGAACTGCATCGATTAAAATGGTTTATATGACTCAAAGAAAACAGTACCATTCAGTGATTATCTGCTTTATTTTTGGCTCTTTTTTGTTCATTTTGATTAGACAACTTTTGGCTGGATCATTCCTCTCAGAGTTCTCTTCCAGCCTACTTGTAGATAAGTATAATTAATGTGTTTGCCTTTTGAAGGACCTGGGGCGCCTTCCTTGGGGATGGTTAAGGGTGGGGGGCTGGAGAGTCCTGGTAGAGGCCAGCTCTGTGGTAGCTGGAGAGGAAGGGATGAAACCAGCTGCTGTTGCTAAGGCTGCTTGTCATTGATAGAAGGACTCATGGGCTTGGATTGGTTAAAAGACTATAAACATGGAGTGGGCAAACTCCCTCCAAAATGGGGTTCTGTTTAATGCATTGGACATATGATTTAAGGGGAAAGTATGACTGCTTATAGTTGGTAAAACCTGGGGGGCTGCAGAGCCCAGTTCAGAAAAAGTGACTAGGGGGTTAGGGACAGATTTGGTGGCAGTAGCTCCCAACTCTGTCTTCTCCCCTCAAGTTCGAGGAATGCAGCTATGCCAAAACCCAGAGAAGAGCCACTCATAGCTTCTGCTTTTGGGAAAACTGGTCAGCTGAAGCTCCAGTGTTTTCCTTTGTGGCTTTCTGTATACTTTTGCCTGGTTGATGTCTGTGGCTAAAAAATAGTTGAACCTTTCTTGAGAACTCTGTAACAAAGTATGTTTTTGATTAAAAGAGACAGCCAACTAAATCCTTATGTGCTCATTCTTTTGTGTAAGCTTGTGGATGTCTTGGATCTGGAAAGAGTTTCTAATCATTTATCTTGGGCTTGAGGTCAACATTTTCCTTTGTTGCTTTGTGGCCACTGAAATGGGAAATATGGCCTTCCAAATATGATGGCGAAATAATAGCCCCTGTTCTTTTCTCATTTCTCTCTAAAAGAGGGGGGCAGAGTGATAGTGACTGGAGAAGATGTGTGTGCTGGGAGAGTATGGGAAACAGGATGCTTAAAAGAGAGGCAGAAATTGGAAATTGGAGACCCTGCGGCATTGCCCATCTGAGGCTTAAGAAAAGCTGTTTCCCTCCCAGCTACCTCCTCTGTGTGATGGGAGTCATTGAGAGAGGTGTGTGTCAGGTAAGGTGACGCTATGGCAACGGCTTGCACATATAACCACATAAATATTTTCTTTCTGATCTTGCTGACATGAGTTTCAGAGAGGTTTATCAGGCTGAAAGATTCCTTCTTACCTATTTGCTAACCAAAGTTTACAGTATTTTAGACTAGAACTGGAAGAGGATAGTAAATTAACAAATCATTGTTTTTGAGAAAAAAATCCCTTTGTGAAGCACTTCAGGAGAAAGGGAAGTTTATATAGTTTTCTTCATCTTTCCCTTGCCCTTTGCACTTGACCCTTGAACTATTGTGCTTAATTCCATCTCCCCATCATCGCATCTCCCACAGTCTCAAAAGTTGGGATATTCTCAGTTCTTCTTCAAACCTTTCCTACTCCTGTTGTCTCCCTGAAGAATTACATTGCCCTTCTCCTTTAGCCCTTTATGTTCTAAAAGAGTAATTCTGTTAGTTTTGCCCCTGCGTTGGCAGTGGCATCTAGTTCTGTGCTTTGATGTAGTTCCTCTTGCTCTACTTAGTCTCAGACAAATGGACAGGATGGGTTCAGGGAAACTACAGAATAGCTGCCAACAGACCTACCCCCAAAAGAATAGCTAAAGAAAGTTCTCTAAATAGGAAGTGATAAAAGAAGGAAAGTAGAACATTAGGAAGAAAGAAAATAAAGTCTACAAAAACATGGATAAATAGGCTTCTTTAGTTTTCTAAATGATGTTTCATAGTTGAAACAAAAATGACAACACTGCCTAAAATGGTTCTAAATGTATATACAGGAAATATTTTAAAATAGTTATAAACAAGGAAGAATATAGAGATATACAAGTTGTCTACATTTCACTCAAAATGGTAAAGTAATAGTTGACTGTGATAAATTGTGTGTATCTAAAGTAGTACAACTACTGAACAAGCTATACAAAGAGATACACTGACAAAAGAGATAAAATAGAATTCTAAAAAAATTGTCAGGTAACTCAATAAGGCAGGAAGAACAAAATCAAAACAAATCAAAAAATGGTAGACTTATATGCTAACATATCAATAATTACATTAAAAGTAAGTGGTCTAAATATACCAGTTAAAAGAGACATTGGCAGAATGAGTTAAGAAATGTGCCCAATTATATGCTGTCTACAAGAAACTGACTTCAATATTGAAAAAGCATGGAAAAGTATCAGCTAAATATGAAAAGCAGGGGATCGGAGGGTATAGTTCAGCAGCAGAGCACTTGCCTAGCATGCATGAAGCCCTGGATTTGATCCCCAACAGTTTGAGAAAAAAAAGAAAAAGGAAAGCAAGTGTGGGCTATGTTAATATTAGTAAAGTAAATTTGCGGGTAAAGAAAAATAGCAGAGATAGCAAAATTATACAATGATAAAAGTATCAGTTTGGCTAGGTATGGTGGTGTACACCTGTAGTCCTAGCTATTTGGTAGGCAGAGGCAGGAGATGACTTGCGTCCAGGAGTTCAGGACCAGCCTGGGCAACAGAGCCAAGACCTGTCAAAAAACAAAACAAAAAAAGGTGGGTGGTGTGTGGGGGGACAGAAGGTCCATCAATACATAGTAAATCTAGCTGGACCTGGTACAATTACTGTGTGTCAATTGAAAACATGTTTAAAAAATACATATATTCTTCAAGTGCTAACACAACTTATGCCAAGAAAGATCATATCATGGGTCATAAAAAACAAGTTTAGAAGTCATACAAAGTGTTCTGTGACCACATTGTTATTAAACTAGGAATAACAAAAATAGAGAAAAAAAAAAAACCTTCAAACACTTGAAACTAAACAATACACTTCTTTATGGGACAAGAAGAGGTCAGGGGAATTTAAAAAGACACTGAGTTGAATGAAAATAGAAATTAAACAATACCACTGTTTGTAGGTTAACACTAAGCTCCCACTTGCAGCACCCAGCAAAATAAACCAAAAGTAAGAAGAAAATAGATAGGAGCAGAAATTAATAAAATCAAAGCACAAAAATAGTAGAGAAAATCAGTGCAGTTGATTCTTCAGAAAGAATAAAAGTGACAGACAAGCGGGGCGTGGTGGGGCACATTTGTAATCCCAGCACTTGGGAGGCCGAGACCGGAGGATCTGCGTTCTCAGCCTCAGTTACCTAATGAGGCCCTCCGCAACTTAGGGAGACCCTGTTTCAAAATAAAGAATAAAAAATAGGGCCGGGGGTATAGCTCGGAGGTAGAATGCCCCTGAGTTCAATCCCCAGTACCAAAAAAAAAAAAAAGTGACATCTAACAAGACTGACAGAAGATACAAATTACCAATTTGGGGAGTAAAATGAGCTATCACTACAGACTGCAGACATCACAAGGATGATAACAACTACACATGTTAAGTTAAATAGTCTGAACGAAATGGACCAATTTCTTGGAGAAGCAGAAGAAGATGAAAGAGAAAGAAGAAAGTAGACAGCCTACAAACCAGACTAGCTATTAAGGAAAGTAGATTTGTAATTTTTCCAGATGATTTCATTGGAGAATTCTTACCAAAGAAGAATTCAGTCTAATATTAGTCTTTTCCCGAAAAGAGAATGCTTCACAATTTGTTTTATAAAAGCTAGTATTACCCTGATACAAAAACAGACAATACAGAAGAAAACTAAAACAGTATCTCTCATGAATTTTTTTTTTTTTTTTTTTTTTTTGCGGTACTGGGGATTGAACTCGGGCATTCTACCTCTGAGCTATACCCCCAGCCCTATTTTTTATTCTTTATTTTGAAACCGAGTCTCACTAAGTTGCGGAGTGCCTCACTAGGTAGCTGAGGCTGGCCGCGAACCCGGATCCTCCAGTCTCAGCCTCCTGAATGCTGGGATTACAGGCGTGAGCTACCACGCCCGGCTTCTCATGAATATTTATGGAAAACTTTAACAAACTATTTCTAAATTGCATTCACCACTGTATAAAAAAGAATGAGCCAGGCATGTTAATGCATACCTATAATCCCAGTACTTGGGAGGCTGATACGGGAGGATCGAAGGTTTGTGGCCAGCCTCAGCTACTTAGGCCCTCTGCAACTTAACAGGACTGGGGGTGTAGTTCAGAGGTGAATGCCCCAGAGTTCAATTCCTAGTACTGCAAGAAAAATAGGGCTGGAAATGTAGCTCAGAGGTAAGAATGCCCCTGGGTTCAATCCCCAGTACCAAAATAAGTAAAGTGATACCCCATGACCAACTGGGGTTTATTCCAGAAATGCCAGACTGGTTCAGTATTTGAAAATAAATCAATCTGACCCACCACAGTATTGGGCTAAGGAAGAAAAATCTCATCAATTGATACAGAGAAAGCATGTTGAAATTTGTCACATTCTTTCTCTGCATCAGTTGATGCGATTTTTTAATTTTATTTTTTGTGGTACTGGGAATTGAACCCAGGGGCATTCTACCTCCAGGCTACAACTTCGCCCCCCCCCCCCCCCCGCTTTTCTTGTTTGGCAACACACTTTTATTTCAACCTTCAACTCAAACAGGTGACACTTTCTGATGCCAAACCATGCAAATAATAAAGGACAGAAAAAATACAAGAAAATCACTTTTAAAAGAAGTAAAGTTGGGCATGGTGGCACACACTTGTAACCCCAGTAGGCTGAGACAAGAGGATCACAGGTTCGAGGCCAGCCTCAGCTACTTAGTGAGATCCTTCCCAACTTAGATCCTGTTTCAAAAAGCCAGGGATGGTGGCACATGCCTCTAATCCCAATATGTGAGAGGCTGAGACAGGAAGATTGCAGATTGAAGGACATCTTAAGTAAGTAGTGAGACTCTCATCAACCTAGCAAGACCCTGTTTCCAAATAATAAAGTTGGCCTGGTCTGGAGATGTAGCTCAAAGATAGAATGCCTCTGGGTTCAATCCTCAGTACCACAAAAAAAAAAAAAAAAAAAAGAATAAAAACAGGGCTGAGGGTGTAGCTCAGAGGTACAATGCCCCTGGGTTCAATCCCCAGTTTCACTAACTAAATAAATACTTCACATTTCACAGCAGTGCTTTGGAAGTATTGGCAAGTACATCTGGCCAGTAAATTCCAACAACAGGGATCTGAACAAACCCCCTGATCACAACAAAAGCATCCGTGAAGGTCACATCCCTGCTCGTTACATACCACACTGCTCCACTCACAGTATGTAAACCTGCTCTTAAAAGGTAACCAGGTATTGTGGGTGTTCACAATGAAAACTACCTAAAAACAAAAAACAGTAGCAGAAAAGTAAAGTTCCCCATCAGGCATCAGGATGGGCCCTTCATCTTACCCTCCTAAAGAAAGTTGTGATGTTTATTACTCAGCAAACCCGTTATTCAGGAGTTTAATCAGCAGGCTCAAGTCAAAAATTTCAAAGATAATCCCATCCCCCACTGTCATTTTTTTTTTTTTTTGGTAAATGTTTCATATAAAAACATACATTCAGGTTCTACTTTATTAAAAAACTTTTAATAGAGCCGGGCGTGGTGGCGCACGCTTGTAATCCCAGCATTCGGGAGGCTGAGACCAGAGGATCCGGGTTCGCGGCCAGCCTCAGCTACCTAGTGAGGCACTCCGCAACTTAGTGAGACTCGGTTTCAAAATAAAGAATAAAAAATAGGGCTGGGGGTGTAGCTCGGAGGTAGAATGCCCCTGAGTTCAATCCCCAG
>PVLC010019169.1:0-30787 GCA_004027655.1 Graphiurus murinus | reverse complement strand
AGTCACAAAGAATCAAGAAGCATATGTTCTCCCTAATATGTGGATGCTAGGGAGGGGATGTGGCATAAGAGGGTCTCCAGATGAAAAGGAGAGATCCTCGATAAGCATTGAAGTTGATTTAATTGTAGTGGACGCAGGGGGCAGAGGGACGCCCTCAAGCAAGTGATGTAATTACACAATCATATCAAGGTCACTCACCAAAGTGAACCTGAGGGGGAGGGAAGGGGAGGGGATTGGGGTGGGAATCGGGGAAAGGGTCAAATGAGAACTATGTGCAAATATGTTGTTAACAACCCGTACTTAACAAGGATGTATGTTATATTGCACGAATTACTACAATAAAAAAAAATAAGTACAAATGTTATAGGTCAATTGAAAAAGATAAGACATCTTTATTAAAAGGTTTCATGGTCTCCTTATTCAAACTTCCTTTAAGAGAAAATTTCTATGACCTGGACCCACTTCCCCCAGTTGTGCTTCTGTTGATACTCTTGTAACCACCTGGCAGTGATAAGAAGCTGCTTAAGCCCCCTGGACACACCTCCATTCCCTCTACCCCCTGCACTAACTCTGGGGTTTCTTTTTTTTGGAAAACTTACAAGTCATCCCTTTGTTCATCTTTGCTTATGTTCAAGATTCACTGATGGTCATCATTGCCTTTGGAAGATTTCCCAGAATCCCTTCCTCTGTGATCTTGAATTATTTTTATCTACTTATTTAAATATTAACTTATTAATTTTATTAGGTTACTCTCTTCACATGTTTAGCTCTTCCAATAGTTAGTAAGCTTCTGTACAGCAGAGATTTCTCACTTGTCTTTTTATCTTTAGCACCCAGCATAGTTTCTAGTTCCTTGTTAGCTACTCAACTATTTGTTGAATTAAAGTGTATTTTGGGGACAATGACTTGAGACTAGTATTATGATAGAAAATATGAAGGATTGATATGGCCAGTTTACTGATCCTTATATTTATTTTTCTATTTGATATAGATGGTTAAAAATAACCTTGTGTTAATTACACAATTGTGTAATTACCCTGGAGTGACAACAAATCCATAAACCTCCTTCATATCCTTTCTCTTCAGTCTCTGTCTCTGTCTCACTCTGTGTCTGTGTCATTATCTCTCTGTGTTTATGTATATATAACAATGCACAGGGAGCAAAAATGAGCAAAACTGGTTAGATGTGCACATTGTAGATCAAATTTCCCATTTTCAAATGCAGCTCCACCAATATTAGGGTTAAAGCAAAGAGTAAGTGAACACTACATTGCTCGCACAGTCCATAAACATTGGCCACCATATTTGTGTTTACTTTAATCATGGACTTAGATGATTATCCAGTCATCTTCTCCTCGTTAGTTATGTCTGAATTTTAGATATTTGTTTCCTTTTAGTTTATATTTATTCTCATATGTTTTCTTCACTAATTGTACTCTCTTGAATTATTTTAAGTTTTTCAGGATCCACTATTTTCCTTTAAAACTATTATTGTATGGTTGTGTTCAGACTAAAACCAACATTTCTAAGAACTGTATTCCTGTAATCATTGGTATTTATACTATATACCCTTGCTAATTAAGATTTTAGTGGACAAATGGGTCATGAATATTTCTTCCATCTATTTTGTGACTTCTATTTTATTTATTTCATTGCTTTCTTTCCCATTTTCCATGAAGAAGTTGATAAGTAGATAAAGTAATAGATTGCTTCAGCAGCTTCAACTTAAGTGCCTGTGATGAAGTTATAGTTTATATTTTTAATATTGAACTTATAATTCAGAGCTAGTTTTAAAAACACAAAATTGTTCATTTGGTGTTTTTTTCCTGGTATTTTTTATTGAGTTATAATTTGCTTTTCTTGTTATTTGGCTTTGTGGCAAAAGTATCTTAGTAGGAGAAAGAAATAGTAATTTAGAGAAATCGATGTCACCCCCAAGTGACCCATTAACCACCTTTCCCCTTAGTTAACCTGGGAAAACCAGCATGATTCTAGAAGACAATTCCCACAACAGACTGATTTTTGGCTAACAACATCAAGTCTCTGAAGTTCCACTTGGTCACTACCCAAGCACAATTAGTGCTGTTAATTAACTAACTGCCTTTACTATGGTAGTGTTTTGTGCAACTCTTCACACAGGGGAGTATTATGCAACAGACAGAAACTTTCTGAGTGGTTCTGACTCCCTGTAGATGCAGCTACCTGTGCCCTGCGCCACAGGAACACAATTTTTCATACTCACTGTTTTTCAGTGCTAACAACCTGCATGCACTGACGGGATTTGCCTCTGGCCTTAGTGACTGGATGTTGGCTTCCAGACAAGGGTGGTTTAGGTTGGAGCCTTGGTGCTGCCACTTGTTTACCAAGCTTTGATTTTCACTTTATTATTTTAAAGTTGTAAAAGATAACATAATTCACAAATAGCACAAAAAATCAATTTTTATAAAGTAAGTACCCCTGTAATCATTACCCAGTTCAAGATACAGAATTTGCTAGCTATTCTCCAAAATCCTGTGACTCTTCCCAGTACCAACGCAACCAATCTTCCCCATACCAATGCAATCAATCTTCTCCATAAAAGCAATTCTGATCCTGACTGCATAATAAAGACTTCCTTGCATTTTTATAGCTTTATCTTCTAAGTGTACTTTCTAATATTATAGTTTAGTTTGCCTCATTTTTTTTCATTTGATATACTTTTTAAATCTCTTTTAATATACAGGTCTCCTTTAGATTTTTTTTCTTTCCATTAATTTGTTTGATGAAAACTTTGAGTCTTTAGTCACCTATTTTTTCCTTGACTTTTGCTGATTAAAGACTCTTAAGTTCAACATTTCTATTAACCTTTGTATTTTATTTAAATGGCAGCTGGATGCAGAGGTTTAGCCAGACCCATGTTTGAGTCTGTTTTTGGTAAGATTATAGGTGGTGTTGTATTCATGCACAGGAGGCATGATTATGATTTTTCCTTGTTATTAGAAGCTGCTAATGCTTAATATGAATATATGAGCATATACATATGTATACTATATACATTATAAATTAGAATATAAATGTACACTAATTCTGTTTCTCTCTCTCTCATTAGATGACACCAATTCTAACCCAATCCAGTGAGCCTCTTACCTCCTTCTATTCCGCATTTGTATTTGTCTACTTTCATAGTGATAACCATGGGTTCTAACATCAATATATTTATTAATTAGATGAATTGTACAGTTCATATGCAATTGTTTCAGAGTTGCTGTATCCTCATCAGTATAAAAGAAAAAAATAAACACATTAAGACTTAAGTTTCTTGTGGCTATGACTGTTCCATTCTCTTCTTTCCCCTCTGCCTCAGTCCCTCTCGTTTCTCAAAGATAAAATGAGCTATTAGAGGCTGGTTCGTTTTAGCAGCATTTCATTTTTGAACAAATGAGCAGATTGGTCTGTTTAAAAAACTCTCTTAGTTTCTTAAACAGAATTTGATTACTGTGCATACTCAATTTCACTTGCATTTTTCATTTATTAAATAATTCCATGACAATTCATGTAAGTCTCCTTCATTTTGTATAGCTGCACAGTACTCTCTTGTGAAGATGTTTCATAAATTATTCAGTATATATTGCCAATATTTGTACATTTACATAGTTCCCAATATTTTGTAATTATTGCTACATACATATGTTTTTAGCAGTGTGTTCCCAGAGGATGTTCCTAACAGTGGTATTCATGAATCGAAGACTAACACATACATAGTTTTGTTAGATGATTGCTAAATTCTCCTCCACAAGGATGAACTGTTTTGTATTCCCACAAGAAACTGTTTCTATATAGTCTTCTCAAGAGATGTGGCATTTTCCCCAACTAGATGTGTGAGAAACAGTATCTCATTGTGGTTTTAATCTGCCTTTATTTTATTATGGGTGAAGAAGAAACTTTTTTATATGCTTAAGAGATGCTTTTATATCTATTTTGGGTGTATATATCTCTCGCCAATTTTCCCATTTTTTTTTTCAGTTAGGCGGAATTTACATAACATCAATCATTTTAAGTTGAACAATTCAGTGACATTTAGTACATCCACACTGTTGTATAATCATCCTTTCTTTAGTTCCAAAACATTTCATCGCCTGGAAAGGAACCTCTGTACCCATTAAGCAATTAACCTCCATTCTTCCCCTTCCCCCAGTCTCTGGCAACTACTAATTGGCTTTCTGTCTCTATGGATTTACCTTTTCTGGATGTTTTTAAAGTTAAGCCATATTGCAGCATTAGTACTCCATTCCTTTTAATGATTGAATAGTCTCTAAAGCATGTATTCAATGTCTATTTGTTTTCCACAGGAAAATCACCTAAGTGCCATATGAGCAGCCAGTCCATGAATTTCATGCAACAAATATTTATATAACAACTGATGTTCTATCAGGCACTCTGGCAGATTTGAATAAGTGTAAATTATACCTAACCCTAATTCTACTGTATAGATATACCGTATTTATGTTTATCCATTCATTTGTTGATGGACACTTGAATAATTTCCAGTTTTTGTCTATTGTGAATATCGCTGTTATGAATGTATGTAAAAGCTTTGTTTTAATATCTCTTCTCAATTCTTTTGGGTATATACCTAGGGATAGAATTTCTGGGTCATATGATAACTTCTTTAGCATTGTGAGAAACTGTTAAAAATGTTTTCAAGGTGATTGTATCCCTTTACAGGTCACCAGCAATAATGCAGAAAGGTTACAGTTTCTCCACATCTTCGCCAATAGTGGTTGTTTTCCATTTTCTGTTATTTTAGCTTCATAGTGGATGGAAAGTGGTAGTTTCTGGTTTTGATGTGCACTCCCCTAATGACTAATGATGGTGAGAATTTTTTCAAGTACGTCTTGGCCATTTGCATATCTTCTTTGAAGGAATGTCTGTTCAAGCCCTTTATTCATCCCACTTGGATGGTTTGTCTTTTTGTTGTTTAATTATTAAAGTTATTTTATATTCTGTATACTAAACTCTTGTTTTCAAACATGAAAAGTAGCATTTTATTTTTTTTTTTAGGCCAAGTAGTTTGGTAAGCAATTGGGTATTACTTTTAGTATCTGCTTCTGTGTTCTCTTTCAGATAAGACTTCCTCCGTGAATATTTCTTGTACCCCCACACTTGGAGCTACCATATGATTCAGGAGAGGCAGGGTACACCCTATCCATAGAAGGTGGAAGCTCTCATTCTTGTCTACCACCATGCTCATGACCACTTGAATAGTCATCACTTCAGTTGCTTGAGTAACTTTCCCGACTTCCACGTATCCATTTCTTGAGCGTTATTATAGAGACTGTTTCCACCATGAGTCAGTGGAGGCCCTCGAGCAGGTGGTGCATCACAGGAACTCCCATAACTTTCATATGAAGTTCTGTAAGAGCCTCCACTTGGATGTTTAGAATAATTTCTATCACGACCCCCTCCATAGCCATCACGATCACTATAGCCTTTAGAGTAATGTTCATCTCGAGAACTATAATGGCCATAATCACGGTATGCATAGACTCTAGGTGGTTGAACGTAATCCTTGGTGTCTCGGGAACTTGGATAGATTCTGCTTGAATAACTTAAAGCACCGTCTTTAGCAGAGTAACCATCATCTCTTGTTTACATGTAGTCATCTCTCCTTGAAGAGACAGGCTGTCTGCATAGTCCACCTCTGAAATTCTCTCTCCCACTTGACACTCGTCTTCCCAACCCAGTATTGCTTCTTGTTGGAGAAGAAGATGATGATCTTTTAGGAGGAGGACATCCACTTTTTGAAGATGGACCTCTTTTAACTGGAAAGGGTCCCCTAGAAGAATTGATGTTGAGATTAAGAGTATATCCACCTTTATCCAAGTGTCTTCTACGTGAAGGACGTCCTCTTCTTCCACTTCCTCCTCTCCCGCATCTCAGATTTCTTGGTGGACCTCTGTGTCTTGAAAGAGATGGTACTCTCCTCCTACCTCCTTCAAAATATGGTTTGTTTGCTTCCTCTACTTTAATTGTTTTTCTATCCAAAGTCTTTCCGTTCATATCTTTGGCAGCATCCTTAGCATCCGCAGGCCTTTCAAAAGTAGTAAAAGCAAAACCCCTGGACTTGTTGGTTTCTCTATCCTTCATCAAAAGAACTTCCACTACACATCCAGATTTTCCAAATGTTGCTTCAAAAAAAATTTTTTTTCATTTGTCTCTTCATTGAGGCCTCCAATAAAGAGTTTTCCAGGATGATCAGCTTCCACAATTTTGCTTATTTTCTGATTTGTGGAGATCTCACTCCCCTCAGCAATCACTAGATAAACTCTACTAAACTCTTAAAAGATAAAACATTTGCAAATATTTCTCAATAATGCCCTTTGTTGCATGAAAGTTGTTAATTTTGACAAATCCAATTTATTTTTGTTTGTTGCTTGTACTTTTGATGTTATTATCTAAGAACTCATTGCCAATCCAAGGCCATGATTTATCTCTGTGTTTTCTTTTGAGAGTTTAGGGACTTAGTTTTGATATTTATGTCATTGATTCAATTTAAATGTTTATGGTGTGAGGTAGGGGTCTATATTCATTCTTTTGCATTCAAGAATCCCAGCATGCTTTGTTGAAAAAAAATTTTTTTTTCTGTTGAATCATGTTGGCTCCTTTGTAAATTGTCCATTATTTTTCTACTCTATATTCCTTGATTTCTGACTCCTCTAATCTTTATTTCCTCCTGCTATATTTGCACTTAATTTTCTTTTTTGTGGTAATAGGGATTGAATAGTTTGCTTTTTCTTTTATAGCATAAGGAGTAAAATTTTATTATTCACTTGACATCTTTCTTCCTTTTGACTGTAGGTGTTATATTTCTCTTTGAGCACTGCTTTGAACACATCTTACTATTTTGTGTTTTTGTTTTCTTTTATCTCTAAATATTTTCTAATTTCCCTAATGATTTCATGTTTGATTCATTAGTCAGTTAAGAGTATATTGGGCTGAGCATGGTGGCACACGCTTGTAATCCCAGTACATGGGAGGCTGAGATTAGGAGGATCACAGGTTCGAGGACAGCCTCAGCAAGTAGTGAGACTCTTATCAACCTAGTGAGACCCTGTTTCTAAATAAGAAATAAAATCGGGCTGGAGGTGTAACTTGAAGGTAAAATGCCTCTGGGTTCAATCCCTAGTACCACACACACAAAAAGAGTATATTGTTTAATTTTCAAATATTTGTGAATTTTATAGATTTTGATTTTTTGCTTTATTCAATTGTGGTCAGAAATGATACATGAATTCAATTTTTTAAAATTTACTGAGCATGTTTTGTGGCCTAACATATCTATCCTGGAGAATATCCCATGTTCACTTGAGAAGAATGTGCATTCTGCTGCTGATGGGAACAGTGTTCTATTTAAGACTGTTGGGTTTATTTTGCTTATAGTTTTCTTTAAGTCCTCCACACTGATCTCCACAGTGGTTATACTAGTTTGCAGTTATACTAACAGTGTAATAGGGTTCCTATTTCCCTACATCATTACCAGCATTTATTATTGTTTGTATTCTTGGTTACTGCTATTCTAACTGGAGTTAGATACAGTCTCAGAGTAGTTTTAATTTGCATTTCCCTGATGGCAAATGATGTTGAATTTTTTTTCATACTTATTACCCATTTGCATTTTTCTTTTCATAAGTGTCTATTCAGTTCAATTGCCCATTTTTTTATTGTTATGCAGGTCATTAGGTTTTGTTCATTTTTCTTCATTCTTACACCGCTCCCCCTGATTTTTTCCCCAACTTCTCAAATCTTCCATTGAAGACTGCACTGATTATTTTCATGTGGTTACTGTACTTTTCAGCTCTAGAATTTCTGCTTGGATTATTTATATATTATCTAGATCTTTGTTTATATTCTTAATTTGTTCAAGTATCATTTCCTGTTTTCTTAGCTCATTGAACTTAAAGACAGTTTTTATCCAATATCTGTGCTTTCTCAGTCAAATTTTTAAAAGTTTCTTTTCTGAGTGGACCATGCTTTCACATTTATTTCCATACTTTTTTTGTTGAAAACTGGACATTTTGGATATTACAATGTGGTAATTCTGAAAATCAGACTCTTATCATAAGGGAAAACAAAGTTGTTTTGTTACTTTCTGTGGGATATAGTTATTTTTTGTTTGCTTAGTAAGTTTTCTAAACTGGTTTTGTAATATCTGTATTCTTTCTTATGTTTGGTCTCTGAAGACTCAGTTCCTTTAGCTTGTATTCAATTGAATGATTTAGAAGGTTTTTGGGGGACTCCATCTATCTATCTATCTATCTATCTATCTATCTATCTATCTATCAATCTATCATCTATCATCTATCTTTCTATCTATCATCTCTATCTCACTTTCTTTCTACCCCAGGGCCTCATGCTTTAAGCACTGCACCTCTTTGCCCTCAAAGAGATGTTCTTAAACACTCGGCGCTATAAACATACAAACAAACAACCCAGAGGATAAGAAAACTCCACTAAAAATCCCATTCCCAGTCTTTGCTGACTGGCTGTGTTCTGGGACACTCCTTTAACACTTAGCCAAATCATATATAACTCTGCCTTCACCTTTACTTGCTGCTTACCTTGAGCTTAGGAATCACCAGAGGTGAAAGCTTAGTGTCTTCTCAGTTCTTTTCTGAGTTTGTTTCCCACCCCAGGCATACATGTGGCCTTTTTCTTTAGGGTATGTGTAGATGGGTCCTTTTCAATGCTATCAGTTTTCCAAAGGAACTCTCTCCCCAGCTTTTCCTCACAATGACATAGTCTATCTAAAATGGGCTGGAGGGGAGCTAGGTAGGGAGGCCCATCAAGGCTAGAACAAACAACATCAGAATAACTTTCTTGTGGAAAGTTTTGCAATTCTCCCATGTTGGAAGGTAGAGAAAGTCTAGAGGATACCAAAAGCCTCACTCACATCTTGGCAGAAAAAACATTCTAGTGTTGGGAAGTCACAACATTGGCACTGAGGAAGGCTAGGAGAGACACATCATTTCACAAAGCACAGAAATCAAAGATCATAGTGATGGAGATCATGCTGCTGAAAGAAAAACCAGCGGATCTGAGAGTCAGGGGCGGAGGTGACCTTTCAGGAAGCAACTCTACCAGTCATCCAAGCTTGACTGCAGGTCAGACAGCCTGGTGAGTTTCCTGTGCAGCTAAAAACGTGTGTGTGTGTGTGTGTGTGTGTGTGTGTGTGTGTGTGTGTGTGTGATTACATAAAAGGGACTTAAAACAAGCAGCTAGACAGTATAGGAGACTCCTCTCCCTGAGCTTCCTCAGCGCTCTCAGGAATTGAGGGAGATTCTGTGGGGGCAGGTAGACACATGCATGAGAAAAGAGGTTTCCAGTTCGGCAGTCACTTGGTGAGAGGGAAGGTCAGGAGTTAGTTGAAGGGAGAAACATGGGCTCCCAAAGGTGAGTCTCTGGAGGCTGGATAAGAAGACAGAGCGCACCATGCACCAGTGATGGAATACAACTCTCAATCCCAAACCAGGAAGGTGGTGGATGAGGGTGGACTTGTCACTAATCGAGGGTGTGGGTGGAAGAACTTCACAGTAGCCATTATGACCACAGGGTAATGCATCGCCACTAATATAGGTTGCAGAGAACTCCTTCCAGCCTGGATGGGAAGGCATAGTCTCACAGAGGAGGTCCAGTGACATCTGCGTGGTAGAAAGCATAGAGATCTTCATATGACAGTTGCCCTTTCGGGAAAAGTGTCAGCAGACAGGGTGGTGAGATTTGTTGGGGACCAACATAGGAGTGCAGATATATCTTGGACATACTGATTTCATTTCCTTCACATATATGCCAAGATGTCGGAATGCTGGATCATATGATAATTCTGTTTTTATTTTGAGCTATGTACTAGTTCCATAATGACTATACCACTAGATATTCTCAGCAACAATGTACAAAAGTTCTAATTTCTCTTCATCTTAACCAACATGTTATCTTTGAATTGGTCCTCCACCCCAGGAAGGAGGTGGGAGACTCAGCAGTGTAGGCATGATCAGTTTCCTTGATCCTGAAGAACCTCTGTGAAGAGAGTATGTGTTCTTTTGTGTCTGGTTCATTTTGCCCAACATCCTGTTTGTGAGATTCATCCAGCTGCCTGTAGCAGTAGCTCATTCATTTTCATCGCAGTGCAATATCCCATTGCATATATGCAAACTACTGAATTATCCATCCTACTGAGGATGGTCATGTGTGATTTCCAGTGTGGGGCTGGCTTGGGATCACCATACTTTCCATTGGCCATGGCTGAGGGTCCAGAAGGCTAGATGGTCTGATGGGACTCTCAACTCCATCATTTCTAGTCTCTTCTGACCCAGGCAGTCAAGGCTGCTGATTCTGCTTCTTTCATTTTTGCAGCAATTTTCAGAATTTTGAGAGTTCTGTGTTGGTGATATTAGTTCTTTATATGTGATGTATGTTGTAAATATTCCTAATTTGAATTTTGTATTTTGAATTTGCATCCATTGGGGGTTTAAAAGATATGTTTGGGTTGCATAGCTTGTTATTGTTTGGTAGATAAATTCATTATTAAAATATCACATCTGAGCCTGACGTGGTGGCACATGCTTGTAATCCTAGTACTTGGGAGGCTAAGACAGGAGGATTGCAGGTTCAGAGACAGCTTCTTCAACTTAGTGAGGCTCTCAGCAGCTTAGCGAGATCCTGTTTCCAAATAAAAATAAAAATAAAACAGGTCAATGGGTGGAGTTCAGAGGTAGAATGCTCCTGGGTTCCATCCCCAGTACAAGAAAAAAAATCACATATGGTGGGTCTGGAGAGCATCATGTTGAGCAAATAGAAATTTATCAAAAGATGACATACAAATATACATCCAACAAATATATTAAAAGATGCTCAACAAAATTGATTATCAGGGAAATGTAAATGAAAACCACAATGAGTTACTGCTTCATGCCTGTTAAAATGGCTAACATAAAAAAGAAAAAAGATAACATATTGGTTAAGATGAAGAGAAATGATAACTTTTGTACATTGTTGCTGGGAATGTCTATTGGTATAGTCATTATGGAACTAGTATATAGTTCAAAAATTAAAAACAGAATTGTCATATGATCTAGCATTCCTACATCTTGGCATATATGTGAAGGAAATGAAATCAGTATGTCCAAGATATATCTGTACTCCTATGTTTGCTGCAGTGTTATTCACAATACAAGACATGAAAACGACCTGAGAGTTCACTTATGGATGAGTAGATAAAGAAAGAAACACAATAGAATAGTATTGAGCCTTAAAAAAGAAGGATCTCCTGCCCTTTGACACATGAATGGAACTGGAAACCTTATGCTAAATGAAATAACCCAGACAGGAAAAGACAGATGCTGCATCATCTCACTTTTTTGAATCTAAAATAGAAATAAATACAAGAATCAATGAATGGGATGCCATCAATTTGAAAAGCTTCTGTGCCACAAAGGAAACCATCAGGGGTCTGAAGAGAGAGCCTACAGAAGGGGAGAAAATCTTTATCAGCTACTCTTCTGATAGAGGACTAATATATAGAATATATAAAGTACTTAAAAACATGCAAAAATTTGGCTCAATCAAAAGATGGGAAATTGAACTGACTGAATAGATATTTCTCAAAAGAAGAAATAAAAATGGCCAATAAATATACGATAAAATGCTTAGCATCATTAACAATTAGGGAAATGCAAAACAAAACTACACTGAGGTTCCATCTAATTCCCTTCAGAATGGCAACCATCAAGAATATAAACAATAATAAATGATGGCAAGGGTGTGGGGAAATAAGAACTGTGTTGGTGAAACTACAAATTACTACAACCACTATTGAGATTAATATGGAGGTTCCTCAAAAGAGGAAGCATCATATAATACAGCTATATCACTCCTCAGTATCTTTTCCAAAATAATTAAAGTCAGAATACTATAGTTATAAATGCATATCCATGTTTATAGCAGCACAATTCACAATACCCAAATTATGGAACCAACCGAGGTATCTGTCAGCAGATGAATGGATAACAAAAGTGTGGTGTATATATACCTATGGAATTTATGCAGCTATAAAGAACAACAGAATTATGTCATTTTTAGGAAAATGGATAGAACTAGAGAATATTATGCTAAGTAGTAACAGCCAGACTCAGAAAGTCAAATCTCTCATATGTGGAATCTGAAGGGAAAGTAGGAAACAAAAGCTACTTTAGATAATTGAGGGGAGTGACTGGTAGAATAGTGTAAGCAGGTGGGGGAGAAACGTGGGGAGAGGAAAAGGAAGAACTGAAGAAAGAAACGTTTCAAATTATGCTATGCCCATATAGGAAGGTATCACTAGGAATCTCACTGTTATGTAATGGGGAGGGATTGGTAGCGGGATAGAACCTGAAGGGAAACACACCAACACCTGTATGGATGTTTGTTTGTATGACTTTGAACCTCACTGTAATGTATAATTACAATGCACCAATAAGGTATAAAAATAAAACAGTAAAATGCATAGAAGTAAAGTATAATAAGAGAGAAAAATGGGGAGATTTTGGTCAAGTGGCACAAAGTTTTAGCTAGTGCAATACAAATAATTTCAAGACACCTAATGTACCACAATTAGAATATAATGAATATTTTATTGTACATTTTAAATTCACTTGCAGGGGAGATCTGGCATTGTCACTATATGTGCACACAAAAACCTGATAACTATGTAGAATGCTGCATATTTAATTAGTTTGATTTTGGAGATTCCTTTACAGTGTATACATATATAAAAACAAAGTCATACATCTTAACTATATACAAATTTTATTTGTCAATTATACTTCAATAAAGACAAAAAAAGAAAATAAACAATGTCAAACAAACTAAATCCAAGTAAATAGAAAGAAGTATGATGGTTGACAGCAGAATCAATGAAAAAGAAAGCAGACAAAATATAATAAATTAAAGCCAGGTGTGGTGGCACATACTTGTAATCTCAGTACTTGAGAGGCCGAGACCGGAAGATCGCAGGTTCGTGGCCAGCCTCAGCAACTTAGTGAGGCCATCTGCAATTTAGTGAGACCTTATTTCCAAATAAAAAATAAAATAGGCTGGGAGTGTAGCCCGGAGGTAGAATGCCACCAGCTATCCATACCTCCATTGACTTAGAGCACCCCCCACGACCAGAGGAGGAACAAACAACAACAGAAATACCAGCAACAGGGAGATATACCCCTAACCACCACCCCCCCTAGCCCCGCAGAGATTGGACAAGAAAATTTGCAAGAGCAGCAAAGATATAAATCCAAGAACAGGGGAACCATTGGAAGGAAAAATAACAAAGAAACAATGAGCTACCAAAACCCCTCAATTACAGATCTCACCAACCCAGAATGGCAGAGATTATCAGAAGAACAATTCAGATGTTTAATACTAGAAACAATACAGGATTTTCAGAAAGAATGTAGGCAGAGCTTTAAAGAAATAAAGGAAGAAATAAAGGAATAAATAAACAAAGAATTCGACGACCTGAAAAGGAACCAAAGAGAAGCATTGAAAGAAGTGAAAGATGAAATAACGGAAATGAAGGCATCAATACAAACTATAAACAACAGATTAGATCACATGGAAAATAGAATATCACTCTTAGAAGATGATCATTCCAAAAATCGAATCTATAGTACAGAATTTAGTGTGTGTGTGTATTTTAAATAATTGATTCAACCAATGCAACAGGCTAGAAATATGGGGGAGAATTGCTCTTATGCTTCGTAAGTGATTTTCAAAGACAGTCTAGAGGCAGAATTCCCCCTTTTATTACCTTAAGGACTTCAATTGATTGGATAAAAGGAGGCTTATCCACACTATTATCATCTCTTTTACTCAAAGTTTATTGATGTAAATGCTAATTGCATCTAAAAACATACCTTCTCAGGAACACTGACTAGCTTTTGACCAAATAACTAGGTATGGTGGCCTAGCTACTTGACATATAAAATTAAACACCACAATTAACTCAAAGGTTGAATCTTTGAAATATTTAATAAACTTGATAAATCCTTAGCTAGGTTATCAATAAAAAGACAGAAAAAAGGACTAATTTCAGAATGGAAGAGGGTATATTAGTGAAGATACTAATAACATTAAAAACATAAGATAGAAATACTGGAAGGAATTCTATGCTAATACATTTGATAACTTAGATAAAATTGGCAAATTTGTTAAGAAACATGCTTTTCTCTTGATATTTGGAACAAGACAAAAATAATGGGGCTTCTATCATGATTGTACCAGAGGTCTTAAGCTTTTTGATAAGACAAGAAAAATTAAAGAAAAGAAGAAATAAAAATTGTAGAACAGTTTCCATTTGTAGATGACATCATTATATGATTAGAAAATATTAAAAATTTATAAGACAATTACTAAATCTAATTAATGAATTTAAAATAATTTCATGAATTTATAGAACATGATATTAATATAAAAGTCATATATATCTGTATGCTAACAGTAGACACAGAAATAAAATTAATCAATTTAATTTATTACAGTGCCAAAATATAAAAATAATCGGTACTTTTTTTTGTGTGTGGTACTGTTACACATCTAGCTATACTCCAAGTTCTATTTTATTTTATGTTGTGAAACAGGGTCTCTCTAAGTTACCTCACACTGACTTCGAACCCGTGATCCTCTTGTTTTAGCCTCCCAAGTACTGGTATTATAGGCATGCACCACTGTGTTCGTTTTCAAGATTCTTTAACAAAATTGCTCAGTGAAAAATTACATAACCTTGCTGAAATTAAATCTAAATAAATATATATACCATTTTGCACATTAGAAGATGCAGCCCAAAAGTAGAATCTTTTATTAGAAGGCTCTGCCCCTCATTTCCTTGCTGCCCCAGTAGTCCTTATCTTTGGTTTTTGGTTCTTTTAACCTGATGAGGTTGTCTGAAGCTCACTTTGTTCTTTTTAGTAGCTTTCCTATGCCTGAATTTTCAGTCTTTTGACTACGCCATGAATTGATAAATACCCTGTGTGAGAAAATGGTATGCAAATGTTGGCTCAATTCACTGAGCTTTTTTCCCCCCTTCTCTGCAATCTTGGTTTCTCAATTTCTGTCTATCAATGTTTATAAATCTGTATTTCTCCATCTCTCTCATCTATCTTTATCTTTGCCTGTCTGTATTTGCTAAAACTAAGTACCTAGTCCTTTTTCAAAATTTCCTGATTGTCTCAAGAACATTTGTCAAGGTTTGCTTACTTAAATCAGGTTCCAGAGAAGGATCACTATTGTGTTGGTTATCTCTTCAGTCTCTTAATGAGTACAACTCTTTGTCATTATGAATTTGCTGAATAATCCGGAGTATTTTTTTCCTGTTGAATATTGCATACTTTGTATTTATGGTATTTAATCCATATGGTGTTACAAATTCCTCTCTTCCAAATATTTCCTGTAGACTGTCATTAAATAGAGAATTTTTATTAATCAGATTCATTAATACTTTGTATTGTATTTTATACATTTTTCATGTGATATTAATGTTGATCAATGGGTCCAGATGTTATCCTCTTATCTATTCCTTATAAGTTTTATTCTTACACTTTTATTCAATTGTACTAGCTTTTGTTGATTGCTACCTTAGATCTACTAGTGCATTATGAATTGCAAAATACTGATTTTTCTGATTCCTTAGTTTCTATTTTAATCATTATCTTTAATTTTTCTATAACTAGACTGAATAAAAACTTCTCAAAAGAAGAAATACAAATGGCCAACAAATATATGAAAAAATGTTCAACATTGTCAGCAATTAGGGAAATGCAAATCAAAACTACACTGAGGTTCCAACTAACTCTAGTTACAATGACATTCATCAAGAATAAAAACAATAAGTGATGGGAGGATATGGGGAAATAGAAACTCTTGTACACTATTGGTGGGATTGTAAATTGGTACAACCACTACGGAGATCCATGTGGAAGTTTCTTAGAAGTCTAGGAATGGGATCATTAAATGATCCAGCTATACCATTTTTTGGTTTCTTTCCAAAAGAATTATAGTCAGAATACTATAGTTATACATATATACCCATGTTTATAGCAGCACAATTCACAAGAGCCAAATTATGGAACCAGCCTAGGTGGCCATCAATGAATGAATGAATAAATAAAATGTACGTATAATGGAATTGTACTCAGTCATAAAAGAGAATAACATTATATAATTACCAGGAAAATGTATGAATCTAGAGAATATTATGCTGAGATCATCCAATCTAAGAAAGTCAAGGGTCAGATCTTTTCTCTCTTATGCAGAATCTAGAAAGAAAATAGAAAACAAAAGGACTTAGATAAATGGAGATAGAGACCAGTAGAATAGTGGAAGAGGGTTGAGAGTGGGAGGTGGGAGGGGGGGAAAAGGAGGATTGAGAAAGGAAATAGTTCAAATGTTACGTACATATTTGAAGGTATCACTGCCAATCTCACTAAATGTATGGGGAGGGGGAGAATGGGAGAGAAATATACCCAGTGGTATGGAAATATATGTTTGTATCACTTTGAATCTCATTATGATGAATAATTACAATGCACCAATAAAAGTATTAGGAAAATAATCTTTCTTCATCAACTATGTGGTCACCTTCTCACAAAATTACAATGTAAGAAAGGCAGAATATATATTTGATCCTTTCTTTTTATTCAAGTTGGGAATATTTTGTGGCCAAACCACTGACCACCACAGGAGAGAGATATGCTCTTTTATTTTGAGAATTATCATGATTGGATGGATTTTTTATGTACTTATTTTTCAGTTTATTTCACTCATTATCATTATTGATGCTCATATGGATTCCTTTCTGGTTACCTGTCAACTATTAAAGTTGGCTCCTCTGTTGTTTTGACACTATCCAGAGGATCTTATTTAGCTTCCTTTCACCATGACCTGAAACAGTGCTCCAGAATAATCTTGTGTTTCTGCCTCAGATCTAGAATGAACTATTTATCTAAGAACCCTTGATTCTTTTTGGTGGCAGCCAAGGGCATTAGATGTGTTTATTGCTTATGAAATGACATTGCTTCTGGACAGAGTTAACAAATACTTATAGGTTTGGTAGAACAAAAATAAAATATTAGTTTAATTATATTTATAATTCAAATCAATGAACAGATTGTTTCTTTGGCTGTTTTAATTTGTATCTCCTTTAATGCTAAAAAATTTGAGTTCAATTTCTGTTAAGGTAATGATTTGCTTTATGCCAATATGTAATATTTTTGAAATAGTAAAACTAGTAATACTACTAACAACAAGTAGGCATTTTGAGTTTTTTTTCATGTTTTCTGTCCTCGGATATATTTGATAGTATTCTGACTATGTTTTAGTGTTCAATGAAGCAGTTCTTTCCTCTGATGTTATACTACCAGATTAAATATCATTAAATCACTTGTTTTGGCTTAAGTGTGTTTTTTTAAAGATAGCAGATTTTTTTTGCCTATTGATTTAATTTAACTTTAATTGTGTAAAACATTTATATGGTTCCAAAGTCAAGACTATAAAATAAAATATACTCAGAAAAGTCTAGCTTTTATCCCTGTGCCTTGCCCTGTTTCTTCCTACTGTCAGAATAAGACATTTACTGTTTTACATTTACCATTTAAATGTTTACTTAAATATTTATAAAATTACATATGCATATAATCTAACATATATGTATCTCTGTTTTAACATAAAAGTAGCATTCTACAGACACCTTTGACTTTACTAATTTCACTGAAGATATATCTTATAGATTAGTCCAAAGTAGTGTTTGGAAATATTGGTTGTTCAATATTCCATTGTGTGTAATTTATGCAGAGTTCTTTTTTCTTTTTATTGGTGTATTGTAATCATACATCATGATGTTGAGAGTGGTAGAGGCATATATACACACAGTACCTGATGAGCCTTCCCCCAAATCCCACCCTACTCCCTCACCCTTCCCATGCATGACATTTTGATTTGCACTGATAAATTTGTGTATATATATCATGTCCGTTGAAGTGTTTTCCTCATTGAGTCTCCCTCCCCTTCTTGCCTTCCTTCCTTACACCCCCTCCCTCATTCCACTAGGGTTTCTCCTCCTTTGTTCGGAGTCCCTCCTGTGTTCCAATTTCTCTCTAGCTTCCATATATGAGGGAACACTTCTGACCTTTCACTTTTTGTGACTGACTAATCTCACTTAGCATAACATCCCCCAGTTTCATTCATTTCCCTGCAAATAACATAATTTTGTTTTTCTTTAAGGTTGAGTAGAATTCCATTGTGTGTATAGCCCATAATTTTGTAATCCATTCATCTGTTGATGGATATCTAGGTTGGTTCCATAGTTTGGCTATTATGAATTGTTATACTATAAACATTGATATTCATGTGTTACTATGGTAGTCTGATTTGAATTTTTTTGGGTAGATACACAGTAGTGGTATAGCTGGGTCATTTGGTAGTTCATTTCTATTCTTCTGAGGACACTCCACACTGATTTCCAAAGTGGTTGCACTAGTTTGCAATTCCACCAACAATGTATTAGCAATGTATTAGAGTTCCTACTTCTCCACATCCTCATCAGCATTTATTATTATTTGTGTTTTTAATGATTGTCATTCTAATTGGGGTTAGATGAAATCTCAGAGTAATTTTGACTTGCATCATTTTAATTACTAATGATGTTGAACATTTTTTCATATACTTATTGGTCATTTGTATTTTTTCTTTTGTGAAGTGTCTATTTAGTTCACTTGCCCATTTTTAGATTGGGTTATTTGTTTTTTTGGCAGTAAGTTTCTTGAGCTCTTTGCATATTCTAGATATTAGTCCTCTATCAGAAGAGTAGCTGGTAAAGAGCTCCCATTCTACTGGCTTTATATTAAGGTTCTTGATAGTTTCTCTTGCTACACAGAAGCTCTTCAGTTTAATGCAATCCCCATGTACTAATCCTTTTTAAAAATTTCTTGTGCCCTTAGAATCTTATTGAAGAATTTTTTTAAAACAAGTGCCTATATGTTGGAGTGTTGATCCTATGTCCTCTTCAAGTAACTGCAAAGTCTCTGGTCTAATTTCCAAGATTTTGATCCATCTTCAGTTGACTCTTGTGCAGGGTGAGAAGGTGGAATTTATTTCCATTTTTCTATATATGAATAGCCAGTATTACCAACACCATTTGTTGAAGAGGCTATCTTTTTTTCCCCCAGCATGTGTTTGGCCCCTTTGTCAAAAATCAATTGGCTATAAGTGTGTGGATTTGTTTCTGAATCTTCTATTCTGTTCCAATGGTGTATGTGTCTGTTTTTGTGTTTTTATTACTATAACTCTGTAGTGTAATTTGAAGTCATATATTATGATGCCTCCTGCGTGGTTCTTATGGCTGAGAATTGCTTTGTCTATTCTGGGTCTTTTGTTTTTCCATATGAATTTTAGGACTGATTTTTCTAGATCTGTGAAGAATGATCATGATGTTTTAATAGGGACTGCATTGAATCTGTAGATCACTTTTGGCAAAATGGCCATTTTGGTATTTATTTTGTCTATTCAAGAGTATGGGAGATACTTCCATTTTCTAAGATCTTCATTTCTTTCTTTAGTGATTTATAGTTTTCATTGTAGAGGTCTTTTACCTCCTTGATTATTTTTCCTGGGTATTTTACCGTTTTTGAGGTTATTGTGAATGGACTTATTTTCTGGATTCATAGTTGGTATATAGAAAAGCTTACTTGTTTTGGTTTTGTTTTTTTTGGTGCTGGGGGTTGAACCCACAGCATTCTACCTCTGAGCTACACTGCCAGCTCTATTTTTCATTCTTTACTTTGAAACGAGGTCTCTCTCTAAGTTGCAGAGGGCCTCACTAAGTAGCTGAGGCTGGCCATGAACCTACGATCCTCCTATCTCAGCCTCCCAAGTACTGGGATTACAAGCACGCACTGCCACACTCAGCTTAAGCATATGATTTTTTTTGACATATTTTGTATCCAGAAATTGCTGAACTTATTAATCAGTTCTAGAAGTCTTTTGGTAAAGTTTTTTTGGTCTTCTAAGAATAAGATCCTGTCATCCTGCAGGGAGTTCTTACTGATCATCATTTAGATGTTTTCCTTTTTTTTTTTTTGCTATTAAAATGTTTCAATACCTTGAGCCTTGTGGTTGGTTATTTTGTAGTTTTGCTAACATATCTTTAGAAGTAAGATTTCTAGATAAAAAATTAGTGACATGTTAGTTTTTGAGGCTTCTCACCAACAAGGCCTGAGCGCCTCTTTTTCTATAGCTTCATCAACAGGTTTCATCATCAAATATTGGAGTCAGATATTTGATACCTGATAGGCCAGAAGTGATATCAAGTATCATTTTACTCTGCATATATCTTAACATAAGAGAGTTTAAACTTTTTTATGTATTTAAAGATGTTTTTTTTATCTTCATATGTATGAACTGTAAGTTTATATCTTTTGCCCATTTTTATTAGTTTGTTGGATATTTCGGAAGTTGTATATTAGACGTATTACTCTTTAAGCTAGGCATGGTGGTGAATATCTGTAATCCCAGTACTTGGGGGGCTAAGACAGGAGGATCACAGTTTTGAGGCAAGACTCAGCAATTTAGTGAGGACTTGTTTCCAAATAAAAAATATAGCTGAGGGTATAGCTCAGAAGTGGAATGCCTCTGGGTTCAATTGCCAGTAACACACACACACACACACACACACACACACACACGTATTACTCTTTGTTATGTTAGTTGTAAATACTTTATTTTCATTATCTTCTTTTTCTGATAGCTTTATCATGCATTAAAACTATTGTATATAGTTAATGCTATCAACCTTTACCACATTTATAGGTTATAAAGACATTAATGCATGTTTTCTTTTAATATTTGCATAGTTTTAAACAAGATTTATAACTGGGCATGGTGGCACATACCTGTAATTCCAGTACTTGGTAGACTGAGACAGGAGGATGGCAGATTTAAGGCTAGACTTAGCAATTTAGCAAGACCCTCAGCAACTTAGTGAGACCCTGTTTCAAAATAATAATAAAAAAAGGTCTGGGGATGTGGGTTGGAAATAGAATGCCCTTTGGTTCAATCCCCAGGATTACAACAAATAAACAAACAAGCAAGAAAACAAAACATTTATGCTCTGAATTCAGTTGGAGATTGTCCTGGTAGGTGATATGATGAGTCGATCTATACATCTGTCCCTATATTGCTATCCAGTTATTTTACAATCACATTAGTGAGTCTTCTTTTCCTACAGATTTTATATGCTGTCACTATCACACATTGGTTTTCTTACACATTTTAAATATATTTACGAATTTTCTATCCTGTGCTTTCCTGGAGTAAAAACAATTTTCATTCTTTTATCATTTAACTGTGCTTATCTATCAACTCAAGCCACACTTAGATAGATACATTCCTTTTTCTTTAGAATAAGTAATATTTAACTTAGCCTGGTTCAATGATTCTCACTGGAAAGAGGAAAGAGTTATCATGTTCACTTCTCAGACTTTCTTTTCAATGTGTATTCCCCTCTACTTCTTTCCTAGATGTTTGCAATGCCTTTCAAGGACGGTGGAGTGTCAGCGTGGGTGCACACACATACCTATACATACTTTCACCTAAATATACATACTTCTACTTGTAACTACAATGCTCCAGATGAGTATCGGCTCAATTGGAATATGTAGTGTGCCTCGAATATGTTGGGATAAAAATAACGGTGGAGTGCTTTGGGCTTTGTTCATATATAGGACTTACACAATAATTATAAAAAGTACATAAAATTTCTTGAGTGCTGAATATACCACAAATTGTGTTATCTGATGTATCCATTGTCTCATTATCCCTCATATTCAATATGTATTAGTTTTTCCTCTTTAAAATTGTGGAAACCAAAGCTTATGATCATTAAATAAAGTACCTGAAATCATGATTAAAAAGGAGTAAGCACAGAAGTAGAGTAGAACCCAGGTTCCAGTTTCTTTTTTTCTGTTGTTGTTTTTAACTTTAAAAAGCTAATCATGGAGCCGGGGTGGGAGGGGGAAGCTCACCTAGTGCTGTGTGCACATATGCCCCTATCATTCTAAACTACATTATGATGTGAGACTACAATGCACCAATAAAAGTATATTTAAAAAACCTAATCATGGGAATTGACATAGACGGTTCAAACCAATACACGTGGTGCTAACATACTATGAATATGGATCCATCTAAGTTCTTTTTGTTGCTTATGAACAGTTGTTATATACCACAAAATGTCAAGTGCCTACAAGGAAAATTTCATGTTGGTAGACTCGCTCTTTCTATTGCTCCTAATAATGCACTCATAGATTAAAGGTTGTTTATAGGGATCAGAGGTAAACCATAAACTGTTACAGGGGGAGGGGTTCTTCTTTAAATCTCTTAAAAGGTGATATGTAAGTCCTTATCACTAAATATGTTTTTTGTGTTAGACATGTGGAAATTTCCTTATTGATGTTTTAGGGGATATGAGCCTAGTAAAATTTTAAAACAATTTTGTAAGCTGGGCTAGTTTCTATCTTCCTCTGTTAAAATCAAAACCACTCAGGAAGATTCAGGTGTATATATATATAATAACATAATTATGCCTTTCATTGTTATAAAAATTATTAATATCTTTTGAATGTGTGATATTAACTTTGCATCTGCACCCCAAAATATGATACACAAAAATGTGGAAGGGTAAATTGAGGCAGAGCATGTGAAAGTTCCTTAACAATTACTAGGTGACATAGGAATGGAAGTTACAATTTTCATGAGCTTTGCTAAATAATTTATCAATTTTCCCATATATTATATCATTATATTAAATTAATCTCATGCTTACAACAGAAAGACCTATGATTTTATCCCAGAATTCACATTCCATTTTCTCAGCCGTCTCATTGCTGTCTTCATATCTTTGTTCCTCAGTGTGTATATAATTGGGTTTAAGAGAGGAGTGACCACAGAACAAAACACAGCAAGGAATTTATCTAGTGACTTAATGGGGAATGGCCAGGCATAAATGAAGATACCTGGTCCAAAGAACAAAAGGACTACTGTGATGTGAGCAGTCAAAGTGGACAGAGCCTTGGAGGACCTATCTGAAGGGCGACGCTGAATGGTCGTTAGAATGATAGTGTAGGAGACGATTAGGAGAACGAAAGAGCACACAGTGAGCACGCCGCTGTTAGCAATGACCATGATGTCCAACCTGTAGGTGTCTGTGCAGGCGAGTTTGATTACCCGGGGAAGATCACAATAGAAGCTATCCACCTCATTGGGGCCACAGAAGGGTAAGTTCACTGCAAAGGCCAGCTGGCTCACTGAGTGGAGGAAGCCAATTCCCCATGCAGCAGACACGATGCCAACACATACGTGGCCACACATAATTCTATTGTAATGGAGGGGTTTACAAATTGCTGCATATCTGTCAAAGGCCATCGCTAGAAGGATCACCAACTCACTCCCACCAAAGAAGTGAAGGAGGAAGATCTGCGCGAGGCAGCCCTTGAAAGAGATGACTTTGCGCTTACTGAAAAAGTCAGTAATCATCTTTGGAGCTGTGACTGAAGACAGAGACAGATCAATGAGTGAGAGATTGGCCAGCAAGAAGTACATGGGGGAGTGCAGGTGGGAGTCAGAAGCCACGGTTACGACAATAAGAAGGTTTCCGAACACAATTCCTATATAGAAAATGAAAAAGAATAGAAACAGGAAAATCTGGAGTTCTTGAGAATCGGAGAGTCCAAGAAAAATAAACTCAGTCACCATAGAGCGATTTGTTTCCAGGAGAATTGACTCATTCCAGGAGACAGCCTCCACAGTTCCCTTGGAGAAGAGAGGGAAAAGGAAGTCAGTTATTACATTCAACTCAAAGCTTCATTTTATATCGTTCTTATCACCATAATGACTTCCTGTGGTTCATTACATAAAGGTTTCAAAATTAAAAATAAACAATTTTATTTCACACTGTGCCCTGCAGTTCAATTATCTAAGTCTTCCAAGTATCTCCACTAATGCTAGACTTTTTCCTAATGAAATATTATTGCTTGTGCGACCTTTTCTGCAATATTAAGTCTATAATATCAGCATATATTTATTTCTGTTTCCTCTTGACTTCAAAAACAGTTCATATTTTGTAGTAACTATCTTTTTTTTTTTTTTTATACTGGAGATTGAACCCAGGGGCATTCTACCTCCAAGCTACACCCTCAGTCCTTTTTATTTTTATTTTAAAACAGGGTCTCACTAAGTTGCTGAGACTGGCCTTGGACCTGCGATCCTTCTGTTTCAGCCTCCCAGCTACTCAGATTACAGACATGTGCCATTGCGCCTTGCACTGCAGTACGTATCTTATACCATTTGATGATACTAAAGTTCTTGGGAGAAAAAGACATATGCCTAAATGAAATAAATGTTGAAAAATAGAACAAAAAGAAGCAAAAATATCAAAACTATAAGATTTAAAAAGTGAAGGATGATAAAAGGATGGGGGATCAAAAGGTGGAGTGAGAAAAAGTGAGGAAAATGCAGTGAAGTTCTGTAAGAGAAAGTGTGGAGTTTAATGGGAGATAAAATTGAAAAGGGAGTCTGGAGTGCTTATTTAGGGATTTGAGTTTTATTATGAAAACAACGAAGAACTACTGAGCAATTACAGTTACTTAATAAATTAACTCTGCTTTCTATGTGAATTGAATGAAAGGGAGATTGGAAGTAAATCCTGGTGACAGGATACAAGAGTAGAAAAGGGGCCAGGGTCCAGAAGCAGTGCCTTCCAGTGGTTAAACTGTGAGCTTCCATGCTGGGAGAACTGGGCTCAAATCTTGGCTTTATCTACTATGTAGCTAGTGACCTTAAACAGTCACATGAATGCTTTGAGTCCTATGGGCACATTTAGACAAAATGGTTGAGAATAGCATTATTATTTTATAGGAATGCTGTGAAGACTGGATGAGACCGTGAATATAAATTTTCTAGCACAGAGTAACTGGTAAACATCTAAAAGTGATTATTTAAGGGAAAGTGACAGAAAATTTGTCAATGGTATGTGGGAGATGAAAAATAAAATTCAAATGTTTTTATTTTGAGTAATTTGGAGAACTATGATGGTTTTTTTCTGATAAATTAATGATAATGAGCTCTAATGTAACAATATCTAACATACAAATCACTTTCAGGAGTAGGAGGTAAAGGATAATGCTAAGTGTCTAGAATATAGAGGTATTATTGGGAATCCTTATAAGTAGCTGTCTAGTGAGAGACTGAACAGTGACTGCTGGATGAGTCAAGAGAGTCATTTCAATTGTGTATCTAGGAGACAATAAATACTGTTTCAAGAAGTTTTACAGTGAAGTGAAGTAGAAAATGAAAGGCATCCTAAATGTGAGGCACAGCCATGGGAATACCTGTCAGATTAGGTAAAATAGTTAACAGGCAAGTAAAACATAAAAGAGAGGAATGGAAATTGATGGGCAATATTCTGTGGGAGACATTTGCCAAATTTCTTAGAGGAATACTATTATTTATTTTGGATGTTTACTTAATCACAATTTTCTATTGCCCTTGGAAATTACACTTTTCTCCTCATTATCCTGAGTTATATTCCTTAGCCCTACTCACTCAAACACCACATTACTGTTTTCAATATCCTATAAAAATTTAGTGATTCTATTTTTTTTCCAAGCATACAGAGAAGTCTAATGGTGAAATAAGTAATGAACACACATTTTAGTTCCCTTCTGCTTAACATAGTAATAAATAAAATCATACTAACTGTTGACAGTACAAATGATAGAATTCTAATTGTGAGATAATTTCTTATGTCACTAATTTGTTGGGGGTGTTTCTTTAGAGTCAAGGTCCGAAATTTTGAATTGACCTTGGAATATGCAGATGTGAAAGTACTTCATTTCACTGATAGAGGAACAAACTTGAAATTATAGTTCCATAGACATATGACAAAGATTATGGTTGGCCAAAGGTTCTTATCAGCAAAAAAGTTTTCTACCATAGTAGCAAGTAAGAATTCAGAAATGCTACTCTTCTGAAAAAGAAATTTATTGCTCATTTATTTAAAATATTACATCTCCTAAACTCATGCTGCTCAGAGTAGAGCAATAATATGGCATCTCCAGTAACAGAAAACCCCTAAATACCATAATCCTCTTATAGTTCATTTATGACTCTTCAAAAGTGATTCAGGACTTTTAGAAGAAGTCCTCAGATTTTTCCAGAAAAAGGACTTTTCAGAATTAAAAAACAAAAGCAAAAACAAAAATGAAAACCACTGGTTATAGTGATCATGAAAAGCTTACCACAATTGGAAAAGAAAATCCTTCCCCTATGTATGACACTGAGCTTTGAGTTCAACCATTAGAATTTTATGTTTTTCTTAAACATCTTTTTTTTTTTTAAATACCTGTGTGCATGTGTAAACATCATTGAGGTACAATTCAGTCACTAAGGGTCTAGCACAAATTCAGTGCATGGTCTTGGGCATGCCATTCAAAGTTTGGGGGACTTAGTTTTTTCTTGTTTTTAAAAAGAGTTCATTCAAAAGCTCCCAAAATCTTCACAGCTTTATCCATATGATTTGTACCTTTTATGGAAGGAATGTCCCAAACCAGATTTCAGTGGGATTGCGAGAAGGTGAGCAAGAAAACACTAGATTTGGGGGAAAAGGGGACAAGACCACTAAATAAGGAGTAAAGAGGAGATTAGTCCAGAAGAGTCAGGTGGAGTCAACAGTTGTTGCCAGTAGAACACTGATAAGAAGGATTATCTTTCCTAAAATTATCCACATTAATTCTTCTAAATACTTAAGCCAATTTATAGAATCTTTCCATTTTCCTGTAGATGAGGACATCTCTACTAATTGACCCCCTTCTCTCACTAAAATGCTATAATTTGGTTAGTTCTACCAACATATTTCAGTTTCATAATTCCACCTACCTCTTTCATAACCGGAAGAGACTGCAGCAATTTTTAGAGAGAGAGAGAGTAGTACAGATTTTCTTTTATTTACACCCTCTCAAAGCACTAAAATCTTCAAGAGTATAGTATTTATGTAAATTGTCCTCCTTAGTGAACCATTTGTTTAATTAAAAAGCCCTATGAAAGTGAAGACAGTGAAGAGATCTGGAAGTAGCTAGCATGAGCTTTGAGCAATGAGACTCTTATAGTCTCACAGGTTTTCCCTTGGCCATTAGGTTACAGAATCTCTAGTTAAGGGAAGGGATACTGCCACAATTTCTTGACCCATTTGAATATTTTTATTTTCTCACTGAGTCTAAAGTCATTTTCAAAGAATCATAATAAAAATAAGATAAAAGTGCAAAGTTAAAATCTAGGTACATTCATAATGTAGTAATAATAATGCTTAGTTTTTTTTCAGATTTTATAAAAAGAGAGTATATTAGAACATTGATGAACAATTTGTGGAGAAAATATCGAAAAAAATACCTTGACCAAATAATAGAAAGTTTCACCTCTTAGCACTTCTCATTTTATTTTGCAGCCTTAATTGCTATGCAGTAGTTAAAAATGAGTTGTGACACAACATTTAGTGTCTTAAGTCTGTTTTAGGAATGCATTCAAGGCGTGTCTCAGCTATGTCAGCCTTTCCAGGTTTTATCTGAAAGACATTGGTCACCTTCTTTGTCCTAAGCATGCCAACTTATGATCAGGAACATTACATAAGCTTTTGAGATTTCAGTGGGGTAACTTACTCTAGAAAGTAAGTTCCTATGAGTACTTTCAGAATTGCAGATGTTTTTTAAGCAAATAAAAAAATTTTCAAGGGAAACATCAAAGGCAATAGAATTGTGCTATTTAAAAAGCTGTTACATCAGCCTGGAACATGCCTGTAATCCTAGTACTTGGGAAGCTGAGACAAGAGGATTCCAGGTTTGAGGCCAGCCTCAGCCATTTAGTGAGATCCTCAGCAATCTAGTGAGATCTTGTTTCAAAATAAAAAATAAGAGAGTACTGAGGGTGTAGCTTGGAGGTACACCCTCCTGGATTCAATCTCCAGTACCCCTCCCCCCCACAAAGATGCTCTGTTCATATATGAAGGTATCACTACCAATCTCATAATATGCACTTAGAGGGATGGATAGTGGGTGGGATCTGGAGGGAAGCACACCAAGTGCTATGTGCGTGCATGTCTGTATCACTTTGAATCTCACTATGATGTATACAATGCACCAATCAAAGTATAAAAAAGTGGAATGTACGTAAATTTTGCATCATGCAAAGTACTGGTCTGTTTCTAAAATGACATTATACAAAACACATTGAAAATCAGATTGAAAAGAATACTTGAACTGTAACATAATGTTAATCTTCCTGTTTATCTAACTAAACCACATTTAAGACAAGAAATATTTTTCTCTTAATTTATATATCTGTTAGTTTACATAAACCCATATT
The DNA here is from genome assembly GCA_004027655.1 of Graphiurus murinus. Lineage (NCBI taxonomy): Eukaryota > Metazoa > Chordata > Mammalia > Rodentia > Gliridae > Graphiurus > Graphiurus murinus. Next base: position 2,320 of record PVLC010019169.1, on the reverse strand, counting down.
TTATCCATTGGATCCACATAATTTCCATAAGAAATAACTTATTAATGTCATGATACCTTTTATTAGTATAAAGATGCTAGTAAAGTTAAATCATATAAATGTATATATATGCAAATATATAATCATACAAAAATTAAAATAAATCATTTCTGTGACCACAATATAGTCACGCAGATTAGATAGAAATGCCTAACACTTTATTTTTATGATTAACACAAGTTGCTGCAACACCATCTGAAGTGAAATTCTTTAACATCTCCTTTTCTGCAGACTTCTTTGACTTTTTTTTGTGTGTGGTACTATAGATTGAAACCAGGGACATTCTGCCTCTGAGCTACACCCTAGCCATTTTGAAACAGGGTCTCACTAAGTTGCAGAGGGCCTCGCTAAATTGCTGAGGCTGGCCACTAACCTGTGATTCTTCTGTCTCAGCCTCCCAAGTACTAGGATTACAGGTATGTGTCACCATGCCTGGCAACTTCTCTGATTTCTAAAGGCAATAATAAAAATGTATGCATTTCATAATGTTAGTTATCATAGAGGGCTTGATGGTTCATGGCATTCATCCTCTGCTCTTGACAATGAAGTCTACTATGTCATGTCCCTAGAATTTACAACCTGCCGACTCAGCCTTCTCATTGCTAACTTCATATCTTTATTCCTTAAGGTATAGATGGCAGGATTTAAGACAGGGGTGACAACAAAGTCCACGATGGCAAAAAATTTATCCAACGACTTAGTAGGGAAGGGCCACACATAGAGAAACATGCATGGAGCAAAAAACATAACAACTACAGTGATGTGAGCCAACAAAGTGAAGAATGCTTTGGATAAGTTATTCGAAGAATGTTGCCAGACAGTGACCAGAATAAAGATGTAAGATACAATTAAGAAAAAAAAGGTGCCCATAGATATAAAGCCACTGTTGGCAGTGACCACAAATTCTAGTCTATAAGTGTCTGTACATGCAAGTTTAATAACCCTAGGAAAATCACAATAAAAGCTCCCCACATCATTGGGGCCACAGAAGGGCAAATTTATGACAAAAACAAACTGAAACATGGCATGAATCAACCCAGTTGCCCAAGCAGCTATTACCAGAAGCATGCACATTCTGGGATTCATAATTGTTAGATAGTGGAGAGGCTTGCAGATGGCTGTGTACCTGTCGTATGCCATGGCGATGAGTAGCACCATCTCAACTCCTCCCATAACATGGATAAAGAACATTTGTATCATACAGTTGTGGAAGGAAATGACTTTATAATCAGTGAACAGGTCAGAGATCATCCTAGGAACTGTGGTAGATGAAAGGCCCAAGTCGATGAGGGATAGGTTGGCCAGAAGAACATACATGGGGGAGTGTAAGTGGGGGTCGAAAATCACTGTGAACACAATGAAGAGGTTTCCCAGAATAATTCCCACATAAAATAAGGAGAAGAAGAGGAAAAGGAAAAACTGCATTCCCAGGGACTGTGCAAGTCCTAGTAACACAAATTCAGTTATCACAGAGTCATTTACTTGGTCCATTGAATCAGAAAGAGGGGGAGACACTGAAATGACCTGGAAGAAAAGAAGGAATCAACTTAGAGGCACTGAGAATAATGTGTTAGTATTGATGATTTAAGACTGATTACTAACAAAGCTTTTATTTAGCTGATAATAGATTACAAAATAATGGGAACCCAGGGTATCAAAGATTTCTGTAGTGTGAACAAAACTGAGCCCATCATTGGGGCCACAGATTGTTGTAAATACTTTCATTTGATCAAATATATAAACTTGTCAGGTAATTTAGGAAGTTTTAAAAGAATAAATAATACAAACTAAAGGAATTCAGGGGGAAAAATAAAGACTAAAAACAAACATAAATAATACGGAATTCCAGACAACTGGAAGATTGTATATGAATACACAAAAATGGTTTTAAAACCACTAAAATGTAACAAAAATAAAATGAAGTAAAAATTATACATGAGAATGTAAATGCATAATAACAATTAAAATATCTCTGGAAGTTATTTCTTGCAGGTGCCTAAGACAATCTACCCCATTATAACACATGAACCACCCTGTATTTGAATTTGAATGCTGTAGAGGGACAGAAGTTTGATTTACAATATAAAAAAAGAGTTTAAACCATTCAGGAGAACCTCCAGAACACCATAGAAAAATGAGCAAATGATACAAAGAGAGAATTGAGAAATGTAAGCTATATATGTATGGGTACATATATACATCTGTATAGGTGTGTGTCTTAGAAATCAAAGAAATATTATAACATATAATACTATTATCTTCCTATTGAATCAGAAAAAAA
>PVLC010019168.1:0-30796 GCA_004027655.1 Graphiurus murinus | reverse complement strand
AAAAAAAAAAAAAAAAAAAAAAAAAAAAGGAGAGGGAGAGAAAATAGGAGGAGATAGGAGGCTAAATTATTAAATATCACTACTGTTTGCAAAGCATGATATCATACAAATACCAAAAACTGTACTTCATATAGGAGAAAAATGTAAGGATTTATGAATTGCTTCATCAAAACTAAAAAATGGATGAGCTCAGCTATACCATAGAGAACACACCTATTATATCTTATGCCTACAATATATCACTCACTTGGAGTTTATGTTTACTAGGTCAAAAACCTCCCCTTAAGCCTGGGGTGTAGTTCAGTGATATAGTGCTTACCTAGCATGTACAAGGCCCTGAATTTGATCCAAGAAAAAGGTAAAATGAACTATCTCCTTAACAACAACAAACAATAACAACATATGGAGATGCTTTACATGAGGAAAATATTAATCCTTCAAGCATCAAAGGGAACCCTTATAATTGTAGAAATGTAGCCAAGTTCATCAACTTGGAAAATTAATTGAATAGCCAGATTGTATTGACTTCATCTGCTATTCCGTCTCCAGAACAAATTAGAAGCATTAGAGATTCTGCAAACAAGGGACCCACCTATCCGTTTAGTCACCAAGAAGTGTGTGTGTGGGGGGGTCTCTTTCAAGTTATCTGAGAAAAAGAAATTTCAACACTCTGAAAAATCCTCCAGAATTTTGACAAGAAATTTCAAGGTCTTTTGCGCTGGGCCAAAGGACAAGATATTTTTAAATTAAGAAATCAATGCAAAAGCAACTTGTCTTTGGTCTAGGTTCTCTTCCATTTGCTAAGAGGAAACGGGCTAGAGCTAAGCTATCTTTAATAATGCAAATTCTTCAGCGGAGTCCTCCCAGGCAGGCTGCCTGTGGACTGGAGAGAGGCACCTCGGGAAATGAACCAGGGCCTCAGCTGGTGGAGCCTAGAGGAGACCGGCAGCCAAGGCCCCCATCACGCAGATCCCGAAGCCACAAAGCCACGAGCTCCCAAACTGCTCCACACCTGGCACTGGAGTGGGTGTGGCAGGGGGGGAGAAGTGCATCTGGGCCAGCAGGCTCAGTGCCCAGCATCTGTGACCTGGGTCACACTTCAGAACTATGTCCCCCCGACCCTCACACCCTTATTATTGGTTGATTAATTGATTAGTTGATTGATTGATTGATGTACTGGTGGTTGAACCTAGGGGCATTCTATCTCTGGGCTACACCTGCAGCTTTTCTTCCTTTTTTATTTTTATTTTGAAACAGGGTTTCACTAAATTGCTGAGGCGGCCTTGAATCTGTGATCCTCCTATCTCAATCTCCCAAGTACTAGGATTATAGACTTGTGCCACCATTGTGCCCAGCTACTGAACTCTTTTTCATAGACTGTAGATGGACCACTGTGTCTAGCACGAAGGGGGTTCATAACACGAAGGGGGAACATAACAAAAGGTTGTGGGGCCTTTGGGGACCAAAAGGACTGACTAGGCAGGTCCATGCCAGGAACACCCCAGAATGTGCCATCAAGATGCCAGCATGATGGCGTGCACTTGTAATCCCAGTACTGGGGAGGCTGAGACAGGAGGATCCAGGTTCCTGGTCAACCTCAGCTACTTAGGCCCTCTGCAACTTAGTGAGACCCTGTTTCAAAAAAAAAAAAAAAAAGAATAAAAAATAGGGCTGGGGGTGTAGCTCAGAGGTAGAATGCCCCTGGGTTCAATCTCCAGTACCAGAAAAAAAATGCTGAAATGTCCGCTATTTTGAGATTGTCTGCTCAAAGGCTAAACTGGCCACATCAGTGAGGCCCTGCCTGGAAAGATTTCTCTAAAATAGCCCTCTCCAAATGAAGCTGAGCCCATTAATTCAAAACCCAGCTCCCTCCCTGAGTTCCTCTCCAGGACAGAAGCTGCCCTGTCAAAACCAAGCCTCACATTTAGAAAACCAGATGGCTGTAGAGCTAAGGATTGGTCTAAACAGCTCCCAGAATGGCCTTCACCACTGGGAGAGATCCAGACAGTCAGGCAACCTGCTTCCTGTATGTATGTGTGTATGTGGCATGCATGCATGTGTGTATGTATGTATATGCATGTGTGTGTATGTATGCATGTGTGTGCATGTATATGTGCATGTGTGTAGTTTGTGTACACATGCATGTATTTGCATGTATGTGTGTATGCATGCAGGCACGTATGTAGTTATGTGTGCATGTATGCATGAGTGCATGTATGTATGTGTATGTGTGTATGTATGCACGTGTGTATGTGTGTGTATGCATTCATGTATGTGTGGATGTATGCAGCATGCATGTATATGTGCAGATGTGTGTATGTGTGCATATATATGTATGTATGAATGCATGTGTGCATGCATGATTTTATGTGTGTACATATGTGTATATGTATGTGTGCTTGTATAAGCATGTACGTGTGTATGTGTACACGTGTATGTATGTGTGCATGCATATGTGCATGTATGTGTCTATATAGGCATTTGGTTATGTATATGCACATGTATTTATGTGTGTATGTGTTTGTAGTGTGCATGTAGGTGTGCATGCATGTGTGTATGTCTGTATGAATGAATGTATATGTGTATCTGCATATGTATGTGTATGGATATGTATGTGTGTATGCATGCACGTATATGTTTGTATGCATGTGTGTATATATGTCTGTGTATATATATGCATGTATGTATGTGTACATGTGTTTATGTATATGTGTGCACGTATGTGTGCATGTATATGTGTATGTATATGTTTACTTGTATGTGTGTGCACGCACACACGTGTGTATGCATGTATGTGTATATATGTGTATATAAGGAGTATGTATGTGCATGTGTGCATGTTTATGTGTGTAGTGTGTGCACGTATGCATGTGTGCAGATGTATGTATGCATCCATGCGCATGTATGTGCATATGTGTGCCCATGGGTATGTATGTTTATGCATGCGTGCGCGTGCATGCATGCACATGTGCATGCATGTGTGTGCATGCACACATGTATCTGTATTTATGGATGCATATGTATTGTGTGTATGTATATTCATATGTATGCATGCATTATGTGCATACATGCATGTGTGTATAAGCATGTATGCGGCGCACAAATGTCTGACCAACAGACAAAGAACGCCACAAACAGGTTCCTTCTATGCAAAGCTTTACTCAGGCAGTTGACTTATAGAGAGAAAATGGCCCCGATTGCGTTTCCGCCCCTAGCTTATATACTAGCTTCTGACCAATCCCGAGCCGGCCCGTTCTGAAAGCCAATTGGCCAGGAACATATCGCCCGACCCACCTCCGCACCATCTCCCGGCCATGCCCTAGTAAGGAGTTGTTTGTGTCAGACAGTCGCTTCCGCCACGCGCCATCTTTGGGGCGTAATGGCTCTCCACACATGTATATATGTATGTATGCATCTATGTGTGCATGAATGCATGTATGTATGTCTGTGAGCATGTATGTGTGTATATATATGAATGTGTGTCTGTATATGTGTATACATACATGTGTGTATGTATGATTATGTGTGTGTACATAGGACATATGTGTGTGCATGTGTGTATGCATGTCGTTCGCTTGTATGTGTATGTATATGTGCATATGTATATATGTATGCATGTATGCATCCATGCATGTGTGTATGCGCATGTATGCATGTATATGTATGTGTTTATGTATGCAGTTATGTGCATGTATGCATGATTGCATGCGTGTATGTATGCATGTGTACATTCATGTATATGCATGACTGTATGCATGTATGTGTTTGTATGTATCGTGTATGTATGTATATAAGTGTATATTGGTGCATGTATATAAATATATGTATATGCATTGGTGTATGTATGTAAGTATAGGTGTATGTGAGTGTGTGTGCATACATGTGTGCATGCATGTGTGTGTGCATGCATGCATGTGCATATATGCATGTATGTGTGCATTCATGTATATGCATGACTGTATGCATGTATGTGTTTGTATGCATTGGTGTATGTATGTATATAAGTGTATATTGGTGTATGTATATAAATATATGTATATGCATTGGTGTATATATGTAAGTATATAGTGTATGTGAGTATGTGTGCATACATGTGTGCATGCATGTGTGTATATGTGCATGCATGCATGTGCATATATGCACATGTGTATGTGTATGTATGCATTTGTGTGTGTATATGTGTGCACGCATGTGTGTATGTATGCATGAGTGTAGGTATGTAAGCGTGTATGTATATTTGTGCACATGTGTGCATGCATGTATGTATATGCATGTCTGCATGCATGTGTGTATATATTCATGTGTGTATGTGTATTTATGCCTGTGCGTATGTGTACGCATGTATATATGTGTGCATGCATGTGTGTGTAGTGTGCATATATTTGTGTATGTATGTGTGTATATGTGTGAGAAATAATTGGATCTTTTCTATCAAAGGAATAGTTTGACTTGGGCTCCATGTTGTAAAACTGACACTGTGTAACTTTATGTGTGGTTATATTTTTCTAAAGATAGCATTTCCTGTAAATTATGAGTGCTAACCCCTCCCCTAAAACCCCCTTTAGCCAATGGCATAAAGATTGTAGGCTGAGTTCCCACCAATAGTAGCACAGCACAGAAACCTCACCCTGAAAATAAAATGCCAGTAATTTTCCTCCATGTTGTTCTTGCATACCTGACCTTACTGGTGGCAGAATCCCTTTTTGCAAAAAGTAAAATTCACCTTGCTGATCTGCTTTCAAAGTATGTCTTTTTTTTTTTTTTAACGATGCCATAAAACTTTACTTCTAACAATTTGGTGGTCCACATGGGGGTAAATAGGTCATCGCCAGAAATTCATGGAAATTCCTTTCTGGGAGACCTGTCCTGCTGCCAAGTTGCTGGCGGCCCCAAGACAGGAAATACCACCATTTCCTGGCCAACTAATGGACCCCAGGTGGAAAGAACATTGGCAACTTGAGAGTGGTGCCCTTGCTTACTCTATGGCTGATCAGGTAAGTCTGCATGCAGTCTAATGGGAAGAAAGGATCACGAGAGGTGAACAAGTATTTTCTTGGTGGTCAGAATATCTTGGGGAGAAGGTTATGTGGAAATAATGGGGGCGTCTGGAGACACCGCATGAACATGAACCCTAAAGTCTAAGGCTTCCCTGTGAGGGGCCTGGCCACATCTGAGTTCAAGGAACTCCCCAGAAAATGGGGTTTGATACTCAAATGGGACCACTTGCCCATATCTCCTGGGCGGTAGATTCAAGATACTTCTAGGCAGAGGTTGAGTCTCTACCAGGAATATATATAATGGTACCTAAAATGCAAGATTAAGGACAAAATTTCTTTTGGTAGTCCCTTAGGCCTAATGATATAATATTGGAGAGATAAGTGTGCAAAATTACAATGTTTTAGCAAATTATAACTCTTGTCTTCTATCTACAGGGATGCAAAGCCTGGCAAATTAAAGCTATAAGATATGTGTTTACTGTCTATTTGTATGTATGTCTATACCTCTAAAGGTATTGTCTGTTTATTGTTCACATGGTATCAATATTGGCCTAGAGAGAACTCATAAGTTTAAAAAAGGGGGGGGGAGGATTGGAATTAAGGCAGTTAAATATTTTTGCATGGTAAAAAAGAGGGCCAAAGCATGAATAGTTGGTAATTATTGTAGCAAGGGCAGTAATTTTAGAGTAAGGCACCCAAATTTCTTTCCTACTGGGTTTTCCACCAAAGCTTAACTTTATATATATATGTATATATATATATATATATATATATATATTGTTTAAAGTTCTCCACATGGTTAGAACTGGGTGGCGCCATCATGCTGGACTTAGCTACCTATTTGTCTTAGCCCTAAGATAAGTTTAAAAATGTAGGCTTGTTCTGTAAGTGGGAAAGAAAATGGGCAAAAATCTAAATATTTTGATTCCCCCTACTCCCCGGAGAATATAATGTGGTAATGTCTGATGCAGATCTGCCTCATAGTGACAGGTGGCCACCTGAACTCTTTTGTTTCAGTGTCATCCACAATTGGCAGCCCCTGCTTCACATTTCCCACAGTCTGGACCTCAATGTTTATTCAAAACAAACAAACAAACAAACAAACAAATAAATAAATGTAAGAGATGTCATTAAAAGTTAACAGATTTTTTTAAGGTTATCAATTAGGATTATATTGTTCCTATTTGATGTTTAAATTACAATGTTCTTTTTTTAGATTTTTTTTTTTTTTTGGCCATACTGGGGATTGAACTCAGGGGCATTCTACCTCTGAGCTATACCCCCAGCCCTATTTTTTATTCTTTATTTTGAAACTGGGTCTCACTAAGTTGCGGAGTGCCTCACTAGGTAGCTGAGGCTGGCCACGAACCCGGATCCTCCAGTCTCAGCCTCCCAAATGCTAGGATTACACGCGTGTGCCACCATGCCTGGCTTTTTAGGATCTTTTATTTGTTAAAATAATGGCTTAAAGTTTTGACTGGCTATTAAAATGGGTAAATTAGGTAAATAAATAAATTTTTAAAAATATAAATGGCCTATATTTATAAGTAAGTTAAATGCTAAACATCAATTTCCAAATATGAAGTATTCTTGGCTTAACATTAGCAAAAGATGATGCTATACATATATGAGGCTAAAAAAATTCTTAGACTGTATTTTGATAAATAGCTATTAAAAGCATTACTAAGTGTTTTTTACCTAAGTGCTAAGTGTTTTCTCTTACCTAAAAGAATTTATCTAAATTTAAAAAAATAATATAAAGGATGTTTTAGTGTAAGGATTGTTTAAATGTAAAGATTGTTTTTAATTGCCTAAAGTTAAAAAAATTGGTTAAGACAAAGGTAAATCCAATAAATAATAATGTATATTCAGAGGTATGTGGAGGTATTATAATAAGAAAAAGAGGAAATGCTTTTATATAAAGTAAATCACAGAGGGTTAAAGGAAGTTAAAATATATGTGTTAAAGAACTTATAACAAAATTTTTTCATAAATTGGGTAAAATTTAAAGAATTATTTAAAGGGTTTTCTACAAGTTGTATGCAACACATTGATTCTATGTTTAAAACAATTAGTTTGTTTTTGAGATATTAATCTGCTCTTAAAAACAAAAATTAGCCTAGGATATTTTTTTCATTTCATTAAGATAATTTCCTATGTCCTTTTTATTTAAAACAATATGGTTTTGTGTTCTTAACATTTACTAAGAACTAGCTTAAAGGTTGTGTTTTAGCAAGATAATCTCTTATGTTTACTGTTTTTGGTTACTTACTAAGCTGAATGTTAAAAGAATCAGGATTTATAACTTTGGATTACTATATTTGACATCCTATATATATCTGAAAGCTAAATATACTGTATATCTAGATTCAGCTAAGTGTTTTATAAAAAGCTTATAAAGTTAAAAGGTGTATGGGTTTTATATACATTCAAGCTAACCAGTGAGTGATCTTTTTATGCAATATGCATTGTACTTGTACCGTAAGTTACTAAAACTTTTGCCATCTATGTTTAGTACCATTCAAAAATCCATCAAGACCTGGTTTACATCTACTTGCCTTGACCAAGTAAATGTCTTATTATTGTACAAGATACAACCATCTACATGTAATAAGCTTATTTATGATTAGTAATATTGTCCTCTAAACTTATAAAAATCTAGAGCTATTCTTTGATTTTTGTCAATGCTGTTAACCTACATAGACTTGTAATTATAGTTATCCTATGAAACCACAAATTCTAAATTTCACTCCAATGGTTAAGGTTATGTTAATGTTAAGTAAAAAAAAGATGTCAACTTCTATGTAACCATAGTGTTAATTATCATTGGCTCTTTTATAAGTTAAGTATATTTGTGTTTTCTAAGTATCTTCTAAAATGCAAAGCTTAAAAATACTTTACCAATCTGATGTCCTCTAATAAAAAATTGTTAATAGTTATATATACATATTTTTAAGGTTTGTATTTGTGTATTCCTAAATTGTATTATGGTCATCTTCAAGCAAAGAAAGAGGTGATAAAACATTTGACATTCCAAATCATGCCACTCTGATTAGAGATTAGATACTATTAATATATATATATATATACTTAAAGCCAGATTTAAATAGGAATTTGTTTATGTCAAATTCAAATGGAGATCTCTTTGTGTCATCAAATATTATCAAAACTCAATCACTAAACTGAACTTGAGAAGGAGGGAGAGCGAGGGAGTAGGGTGGGAATTGGGGAAGGGTTAAATGAGAAATGTGTGCATGTATGCCTTTATCAGCTTGTACCTAACAAAGATGTATGATTATAATGCACCAATTAAAAATAAATTAAAAATTATCAAAACTATTATATAAATGGATAATATAACTATTATACAAATGGATTTGTTTTGTCTCTAGTAGTTTTGTGTGTATATATATATATATATATATATATATATATATATATATATATATCCTCCAGGTATAGGGTAACCCTTATTCAGCCCAGCTAGTTATTAATGTGATTATAGAAGAATGCATCTCAAGTCCTGTATCTGCCCAGAACCAATCTGGGTAATAAGATAATCCAAAGCAAGTTCCTTGCTCTAGTTGGGGCAAGTTCCAAGGGACCACCCCATGTGGAGGGTGGACAGCCCCACCATATAGAGCTTCTCCAATTCCAAGGGAGTTAAAATAAAAATAACCAGGCCTGGAGGGGTTTCCCTTGGATGTTATCTGGTCTCCAGGCAGATATTTTAAAATGAAATCCCATGGATAGACTTGTTAGACTAGTTAATAATTCAACCTCAGCTGCTAATGTCAACCCTTCAACCCAGGCCACTATAGTAGAAATAAAGGATTTACACCAGATGATAAAAGTTAAGATAGGATATGGGGAAACAAATGCTTGGTTGAAATGGACTAGAAATTGTGCCAGCACCTCAAAAGTGACCTTTTCACTTATGCGACTGCAGCTCAAGTGATCCCATTTCCATTTGATGGACCTCAGACCCAATGGGCATGAGAAGCATGATAGCCCTCTTCCAGGACAATGTAGCATGGGGCAAAGACCCTATCTCTCCTGTTCCCAGTGGCTAAGGGTCCAAAGCAAGAGCCCCCCAAAATTGTAAAGCCTCCCATCCCAAATACTAACTATATCTCATGTCTCTCAAGGTGGGAGGGAGAGTCAATGTTTTGGGGAAATGTTTCTGGCTGCAGTGAGTGCTGATTCTTTGAGGAACTAGATAACTAGTCTGCATTAGCAGTTGCCTGAGCAAATGTCTGTTGGTACTGTGGAGGATCATTACTTGACACTTCACTAGTCAATTGGAGTGGAATTTGCACTCTAATACAATTGGCAATCCCTTTCACCCTGGCACTTTAAACCCCAAGTAAGTCACCTTCTAGTGAGTCATTGGACCCTCACATATGTGTTGATTCAATCAGGATTTCAAAGGGTGGTTCCAAGGAATCTAAGGCTAAAAACCAGGTTGCTACATGGTTTACACCAATATTACTTCAGTAACCCACTAATAAAAAGGTAGGTTGGATAAATGATACCTATTACAATAAACAGAAGGCTGTCAACCACACTCTAGATGCTGTACAGAGAATAGTTAAACAGATGCTACTAACAAAATAATTTAAGGAGAAATAATGACCTGGCCATAATATTTATTATAGTAGTTGGAATAATGATCCTAGTAGGATGTGGTATACTTTTGTATTAAGGTCCTAGTCCCCAAACAGAGACATTTCTAACCAAATAATTCTCCATAAATTATCAAAATAATCTCTTGTCAAATACTTTTTTTTTTCGGTATTGGGGATTGAACTCAGAGGCATTCTACCTCCAAGCTATACCCCCAGCCCTATTTTTTATTCTTTATTTTGAAACCGAGTCTCACTAAGTTGCGGAGTGCCTCACTAGGTAGCTGAGGCTGGCCGCAAACCCGGACCCTCTGGTCTCAGCCTCCCAAATGCTGGGATTACAAACGTGCACCACCACGCCCGGCTTCTTGTCAAACACTTTCAAAAGCAAGAGTCGCCATATATTAATAAAGTTTGAAGAAAAGAGTAATAATGTATTAATAAAAGGGAGGAATTATGAGAAATAATTGGATCTTTTCTATCAAAGGAATTGTTTCACTTGGGCTCCATGTTGTAAAACTGCCATTTTGTAACATAACATGTGCTTGTATTTTTGTAAAGATAGCATTTTCCCTAAACTGTGAGTGCTAACCCCTCCCCCAACACCCCCTTCAGCCAATTATGTAAAAATTGTGAGGCTGAGTTCCTACTAATAGTAGTGAGGCACAGAAGTCTCACGCTGAAAATAAAATGCCAGCAAATTTCCTCCATGTTGTTCTTGCACACCTGAACTTACTGGTGGCAGAATCCCTATTTGAAAAAAGTAAAATTTGCCTTGCCGACCTGCTTTCAAATGCGTGTCTTTTTTTAATAACACCATAAAACTTTACTTCTAAAATAAGCGTATATGTATGCAAGCAAGCATGTGTGGATGTGTGGATGTATGTATGTATGGATGGATGTGTATGTGCATATGCATGTGTGTATGTATATGTGTGTATATATGCGTGCCTGCATGTGTGTATGTGCAAATGTGTATACCTGTAAGTGGCAATGCATGTGTGCATGTCTGTATGCATGAGTATATGTATACATGTGCATGTATATACGTGTTTATGTATACATGTGCATGTGGGCACGCATGCATGTATCTATATATGTGTGCATGTAGACGTGTATATGCATGCATGTGTGCATGTGTCTATGTATGTAACAGTGCATGCATACGTGTGCATATGTGTGCATGTATGAATGAGTGTGTGTATGTGGGTACACATGCACACATGAACATGTATGGTTGTGCATGTGCATGCATGTGTGTATACATGCATGTGCGCAGGTGTGCATGTATGTACATATGTATGTGTGCACGAATGCACATGCGTATGTATATGCATTTAGTGCCCATGTATTTGCACACATATGTGTTATGCATGCATGCATGTATATGTGTATGTGTAGACATGTGTGTATGGGTGTACATGTGTGTACGTGTGTGTGTATGTCTATGCATATCTGTGTGTATGAATGTGTGTATGAGTACATATGTATGTATCTATGTGTGCATGCATGTGTGTGCATGTATGTCTGTATGAATGTAATGATGTGTGTATGTGTGCATGTATGCATATATATGAGTGTATTTGTGTATGTATGTGTGTACGTGTGTGCCGGTCTCAATTAAGGTAGCACACTTCACCATGTGTTCGGGTGTCAATTACTGTACAATTTTTCACTGGTGTGCAGGTCTCCATTACTGTAACATGCTTCACCAGTTTGTAAATCTCCATTACTGTAACACGTGTCACCAGTGTTCAGGTCTCCATTACCGCAACTCCCTTCAGCCCATGTGCATATCTCCTTTACCACAACACGCTTCACCAGTTTGTGGGTCTCCATTACAGTATACTCCTCACCTGTCTATGGGTCTCCATTACTGTAACACGCTTTACCAGAGTGCGGGTTTTCATTACTGTAAGACATTTCACTAGTGTTTGGATCTCCATTATTGTAACACCCTTCACCAGTGTGCGGGTCTCCATCACTGTAACATGTTTCATCATGTGTGTGAGTCTCTGTTACTGTGACACGCTTCCAGTGTACTGGTCTCAATTGCCATTGCACACTTCAACACGTGTGTGGTGTACATTACTGTAATATGCTTCAACACTGTGCAAGTCCATTACCATAACACACTTCACCAGTGTGAAGGTCTCCATTACTGTAACACGCTTTACAAATGTTCCACTCTCCATTACTGTAACACGCTTCACCACTTGATCGAGTCTCCATTATCGTAATATGCTTCACCATTTTGTGGGTCCCCATTACTCTAACGTGCTTCACCACGTATGTGGGTCTCCATTATTGTAACATACTTCACAAGTGTGCGAGTCTCCAAATTGTAACATGCTTCACCCGTGTGCGGTGTGAGGTCTCCATTACCTCAACAAGCTACATCACGTGTGCAGGTCTCCATTATTGAAACACGCTTCATAAGTGTGCAGGTCTCCATTACCTTAACTCCCTTCAGCAGGTGTGCAGGTCTCCGTTACCATTACATGCTTCACCAGTGTGCGGGTGTCTATTTTTCTAAAACACTTTTCCTGTATGTGGGTTTCCATTACTACAACACACTTCAATAGTGCATGGGTCTTTATTCCTGAAACTAGCTTCATCACGTTTGCGGGTCCCCATACTGTAACACTATTCACCAGTGTGCGGGGCTCCATTACTCTAACATACTTCACCACGTGGGCGGGTATCCATTTGTGTAACAGCCTTCATCATTGTGCGGGTCTCCATTATGTAACACATCTCACCAGTTTGTGGACATCCATTACTGTAACACACTTCACCACATATGTGGGTCTCTTTTACTGTAACATGCTTCACCAGTGTGTTGGTCTCCATTAGTGTAACACACTTCTCCAGTGTGTGGGTCTCCATTCCTGCAACACACCTCACCATGCATGTGTGTCTCCATTAGTATAACATGCTTCACCAGTGTCAATGCCAGCTCGACAATGTTGAAGGGTCTTGAGAGAGGAAGGTGAGGATTGATAAAGAAAAGAAGAGACACAAGAAAAGTATTGGGAGGACTGTCAGTGAATACTGCAGCCTTCAGTTTATTCAGCATGGATTTGTTATACATTTCTTGAGTACAACAGGGTTACATATACATTTACGACATATCAATCATTGTCAGAGCGCAATTAGCACCACTTCTTTGTTTTCCACGTATAGCCCACATTCCTAAGATAGCCTGGTCAAGCAAACTTTCTTGAGTCATAAAACCATAAACCTTTAGAGTCATATATCTACTTTCTAAGAAGAGGGTCTTTCATCAACGCATCCTAGGAGCAATCTCCAGACTTCGAGACGCCAAAGTAGCCAGAGCAGAAGAATCATGAGTATAATTACTCATATATGCAGATATCAGCTGCCAGGGGGGAAAGGGCCCAGCTGGGCTCCCACAACCAGTGTGCAGGTCTCCATTACATTAAAACACTTCACCAGTGTGCGGGTCTTCATTACAATAACACATTTCACCAGTATGCAGGGCTCCATTACTCTAATACGCCACCAGTCTATGGGTCTCCATTACTGTCACACACTTCACCAGTGTGCGGATCTCTATCACTGCAACATGCTTTCCCAGTGTGTAGGTCTCCATTACCATAATACACTTCAACAGGTGGCGGGTCTCCATTACAGTAACACACTTCACCATGAGTGTGGGGCTTCACTACTGTAACATGCTTGACAAGTGTGCGGGTCTCCATTACTATAACATGCTTCACCAGTGTGCAGATCTCTATTACAGTAACACGCTTCATCATGAGTGTGGGTCTTCATTAGCGTAACACGCTTGACAAGTGTGCGGGTCTCCATTATCATAACACACTTCACTAGTGTGCCAGTCTCGATTACCATAGCATGCTTCACTACGTGTGCGGGTCTCCATTAGTGTACAACACTTCACCAGTGTGCGGGTTTCCATTATAGTAACATGCTTTACCACGAGTGCAGGTATTCATTATTTAACGTTCTTCATAAGTGTGAGGGTCTCCATTAATGTGACACACTTCACCAATGTGCGGGTGTACGTTACACACGCTTTAACACCGTGCAAGTCCATTACCATAACACACTACTCCACTCTGTGGGCCTCCATTACAGTAACACACTTCACCAGTTTGTGAGTTCTCATTACTGTAACACTCTTCACTAGTGTGCAGGTCTCCATTACCGTAACATGCTTCAACACGTGTGCAGGTCTCCATTATAGTAAAATGCTTCTTAAGTTTGGGGGGGTCTCCATTACTGTAGCCCATTATGTGTATGTCTACTGTGCATATATGCATGCGTATGTGCATGTATTTGTGCATATATGCATGTGTGAATGCATATGTGCATGCATGCATGAATGCACATGTGTATGTGTACATTTGTATATGTGCATGTATAGGTGTATGTGTGTATGCATGTATGTGTGTACGCACATATGTATGTATGTGTGTATACATGAGTGTGTATGTGTGTAGTGTGCATGCATGTGTGCATCTAGGTATGTGTGTATGTGTGCATGTATAAGTGTATGCATATTTCTCTGTATGTATGTGTATGTGTATATTTGTGCATGTATGTATGTGCATATGCATGCGTGTATGCATGTATGTAAGTCTGTAGGTATGCATTCGTGTGTGTATGGGTGCACACATGTGTTCATGTGTGTGTGTGTGCATTCATGTGTTGACGTGTGCATGTATGCATGTATGAATTTATACATGCATGTATGTGTGAATGCATGAGTGCATGTATGCATGAGTGCATGTGCATGTGTGCACATGTGCAGGTGTGTATATATGCATGATAAATGTGTATGCATACATGAGTGTTGTACATATGTTATGTATAGGTATGTGTACGTGTGTTTGCATGCATGTGTGTACATATGCATTCGTGCGTGCATTGGTACATGCATATGCTCGTGTGCATATGTGTGCATACATGTGTCTATATTTGTGCGTATATATGCATGTGCGTAGTGTGTGTATGTATGTGTTTATGTGTGTGCATGCATATATACATGTGTATGTATGGCTAGGTGTATGTATGTGTATGTATGTTTGCATGCATGCATGCATGCATGTGAAAGTATGCATGTATGCAAGTGTATGAGCGTGTGTATGTGTGCATGAATGTGTGCATTTGTATATGTGTGTATATATTTGTATATGTGTATTTACATATGTGCATTTGTATATATGTGCGTGCATTATGTATGTGTCTGGGAATGATTGTGTGTATGTGTGTGGATTTCCATTATCTTAACATGCTTTACCAGTGTGAGGGGCTGCATTACGTAACACACTTCACCAGTGTGTGAATCTCCTTTAGTGTAACACACTTTGCCAGTGTGCTTGTTTCCATTACTGTAACACGCTTCATCAGTGTGTGGTTCTCACAAAACATGCCTGTACATGTTTATATGTGCATGCATGCATGTATGTGTGTTTACAGTGTTCATGTATGTGTATGTGTGCATGTGTATAGTGTGTGCATGTATATATGCACGTGTGTATCTGTGCATGCATTTGTGCATATATGTGTTTCTGTATGTTACTGTGCATGCATGTGTGTGCCTGAATGTTTGTGTGTGTATGAGTTATGTGCATGCATGTATATATGTCTTATACTTACGCAGATCTACATGACTGTAACACCTTTGTCAGTGTACAGGTATCTATTCCAAAACACTTTTCACCACGTGTGCAGAACTCCATTCCTGTAACACACTTCACAAATGTGTGAGTCTCCGTTAGTGTAACATGCTTCAATACATGTGTGTCTCTCCATTACCTTACCTCCCTTCAGCATGTGTGAGGGTCTCCGTTACCATTACATGTTTCACCAGTGGGTGGGTCTCCATTACTGTAAAACAGTTTCCTGTATGCGGATCTCCATTACTACACCATGCTTCAAAAGTTTGTGTTTATTACTGTAACATGCGTCATCACGTGTGCTGGTCTCCATTACTCTAACATGATTCACCAGTTTGCAGGTCTCCATTCCTGTAACACCCTTCACCATGCCTGCGGGTGTCCATTACAGTAACAAGCTTCACCACTTTTGCGGTTTTCTATTAGTATAACACGTTTCACCACGCATGCGGGTCTCTATTATCCTAACACACTTCACCACGTGGGCGTGTCTCCATTTGTGCGACACCCTTCACCATTGTGTGGGTCTCCATTACCGTAACACGCTTCACCAGTGTGTGGGTATCCATTTCTATAACACACCTCACCACGTGGGTGGGTCTCCATTTGTGTAACACTCTTCACCAGTGTGTGGGTCTCCATTTCTATAACACCCTTCACCATTGTGTGGGTCTCCATTACTGTAACACGCTTCACCAGTGTGTGGGTCTCCATTTCTATAACACACTTCACCACGTGGGCGTGTCTCCATTTGTGTAACACCCTTCACCAGTGTGCGGGTCTCCATTACTGTAACACCCTTCACCAGTGTGCGGGTCTCCATTACCGTAACACGCTTCACCAGTGTGTGGGTATCCATTTCTATAACACACTTCACCACGTGGGTGGGTCTCCATTTGTGTAACACTCTTCACCAGTGTGCGGGTCTCCATTACTGTAACACCCTTCACCAGTGTGCGGGTCTCCATTACCGTAACACGCTTCACCAGTTTGTGGATCTTCATTACCGCAAAAAGCTACACTACATGGGAGGTTCCCCATTATCGCAACACTCTTTTTCAGTGGGTGGGTCTCCATTATCATAACTCCCTTAACCCTGTGTGCAGGTCTCCATTAGTGTAACACCCATCACTACTGTGTGGGTCTCCATTAGTGTAACATGCTTCACCAATGTGCGGGCCTCCATTACTGTAACAGGCTTCACAAGTGTGTGATTCTCCGTTATCGTAACAAGCTACACCATGTGTACGGGTCTCCATTATCCTAATTATCTAATGGTGAACCGAGTAAGTTGTGAAGTGTCATAGAGTAATGGAGACCCATACACATGGTGAAGCATGTTACGGTAGTGGAGACCCACAAACTGGTGAAGCCTGTTACGGTAATGGAGAACCACACACTGGTGAAAAGTGTTGTGATAATAGAGACCCGCACATGTGGTGTAGCATTTTATGGTAATGGACATCCACACTGTGATGAAGTGTGTTACAGTAATGGAGATCCGAGCACTGGTGAAGCCTGTTAAAGTAATGGAAACTCGCACACTGGTGACGTGTGCCACACTAATGGAGACCCACACACTTGTCTAGCGTGTTACAGTAATGGAGACCCATACAATGGTGAATCGTGTTACAGTAATGGAGACTGAACTATAGTAAAGCATGGCGCAGTAATGGAGACCGGCACACTGGTGAAACCTGTTACAGT
Source organism: Graphiurus murinus (assembly GCA_004027655.1). Taxonomy (NCBI): domain Eukaryota; kingdom Metazoa; phylum Chordata; class Mammalia; order Rodentia; family Gliridae; genus Graphiurus; species Graphiurus murinus. Next base: position 13,801 of record PVLC010019168.1, on the reverse strand, counting down.
GATTGAGACCCGAACAGATCATAAACTGTGTTGCAGTAATGGAGACCTGCACACTCGTGTAGTGTGTTACAGTAATGGTGAACTGAGTAAGTTGTTAAGTGTCATAGAGTAATGGAGACCCATACACGTGGTGAAGCGTGTTACGGTAGTGGAGACCTGCACACTGGTGTAGTTTGTTACGGTAATGAAGACCCGCTTGGTGGTGAAGCCTGTTATTGTAATGGAAACTCGCACAGTGGTGAAACATGTTACAGTAATGAAGACACACACAATGGTGAAGCATGTTGCGGTAATGGAGACTCCCACATTAGTGAAGGGAGTTACACAAACACAGACCCGCCCACGTGGTGAAACATGTTATAGAAATGGAGACCTGAACACTGGTGGTTTTACACCAATGCAGATCAGCCCACATGATGAAGCACGTTAAGAGTAATGGGGACCTGAACACTGGTAAAGCACACTACACCCATACACACATGCAAACACATATGTATACACACATACATGTATGTACACATACCATGTTGGTGCATGCCTGTAATCTCAGTAGGTAGGAGTATGAAATAGGAGGATTGCAGGTTTGAGGTCAGTCTAGCAATTAGTGAGACCCTCAGCAACTTAGCAAGCTGCTGTTTCAAAATAAAAAAGGGCAGGAGGTATAGTTGGGTATAGCTAGAAGGTAGAATGCCCATGGGTTTAATCCTCAGTACAAAAAAAATTAAAAAATGTGTCAGAAGTTACTCAACAATTATGAGCATTTCTCTAATTTAACCACTGAATAGTTTAATACAGTATGTTCTATAAAAGAAAAAGATATTCTGTAAAAAAAATTTTGTAGATATTATAGTGTGGTAACTCAGTTGCTGAAATTTAAATGACAAGATGAAAATTCAAGGAAGCTACTCATGTGTACCTTATTGAACTATTTTAGTCATTATTTTCTTTTACTGACAGGGTTTCCCAAACATACTTGACTGAACACCTCCTTTCAGAAAAATTCTCAACACCACACCCCCCCCAACCTCCCCAGAAATCTATCTTCTTTAAGGGAAGTAACAGAAAGATGTAGTGACATATTTGTGTTCATTTATGTATCTATACCTTGTTCCAACACCCCCTGGGGGGCAATATTGACCACTTTGGGAACCTATGCCTAGACTTCATAAAGCTCTACTGAACTCGACTTGCTTACGTATGATTAAATGAGGGAAATTTGCTTTCAGCCTAAGTTTGAAATGTATCCCTTTTACTTTCACTTCACCCTTTTCTCCAGTGAATTTCACATGTCTTTCAGTCTCCTTTATGCTAAGCAAGCAATTTATCACTAAGTTACATCCCTGGCCCTGTATACACTTTTTAATAAAACTTTTTTCTTTGAAATACGTATAGACCCACAATAAGTTGCAAACATACTTCTCACTAGCTTCTCCAATGAAGACAGATTACATAGTGGCAATACATTATCAATTAATTCAGGAAGCCACACACACTTTAAATGGCAACCCTTGGTTTATGTGGTAGTTTAAAGAAAAGTTGGTGGAACTAAACATCAGGAAACATGTGAAAAGATGCAAGAGGATGGGGGATAACAACTCAAAGAAATGTGGCAACGCAAAGAACCCTGTGCCGGAAATGGAAAACATGTACTGTAGTTGCAGCACTATTACTAATGCATATACTATGCACATACATAGACATAGATCTTGTGAGTCACTTCATATACTTTTTCTTAGTGATATTGGGGATGGAATCCCGGAGACTTCTACCTCTGATCTCTGATCTATTTTATTTTTTATTTGGAAATAGAGTCTAGCCACATTGCTGAGAAGCTACTAAGTTACTGAGGCTGGCTTTGAACCTGTGATCCTCCCAAGTACTAGGATTACAAGCATGCACCACTTCATGTTTGTTGGTCAGATTTCTAAGTTACAAAATGAGGGTGAGGAAATGAGTCAATAAGGTCTTTTCCAAAAACCACGATTGTGAGTTATAAGTAGATGGTGTTTTATATCTGAATATTGTTTTTTTCTTTTCTTTCTTTCTTTTGGTACTAGGTATTGAAATCAGAGGTGTTCTCCCTCCAAGATATATCCCTAGTCCTATTTTATTTTTAATTTTGAAACAGAGTGCCATTAAGTTGTGGAGGGCCTTGCCAAATTGCTTCGGCTGGCCTCAAACCTGCAATCCTTTTATCTAGACCTCCCAAGTACTGGGATTACAAGTGTGCACCACCGTGCTCAGCCAGAAGACTGTTTTCTGGTCATATTTAAAATCTCTTTGTCAAGGCAGAAGTGTGCACCAGTATGACTCTCTTAGAATGCAGTTTGGCAAAAAGCTACCAGAATTTAAAATGTACACACTTTTTGCCTCAGCAATTTCATATATGTAAATTTAGCTTAAAGAAATAAGTGGGAAAAAAACATTTTCAAGGATCTTACAGCAATATATTTTAATTGTGAAAAATAAGGCATATAATGATACATGTATACAAGACTACACAAATGTTGAAAATATCGATATAGAAAGGCATTCAAAATATATCACCCAGGGAAAACGTATAGAATACATAGTTTAATCTTTGACCTTTATGTATTTGTGTAAGTATGTATAAGGTACTGGGATGAGTAGTGCTTAAATACAGTCACTTAAAGAGTATATATTCTCTATGTACACAAACACAGAGGTCTACAGGATTTTTGTAAAATGTATGGTTTTCTTAGGAACTATAGCTCAGGTATAAGAATGGAGAAGACTATCACTTTCCTTCTAAAATTATAAAAATAAGTGTCTGGTGTAAAAAGAAAGATTCAAAGTGAATAAAACTATTCTCCAAATATGCAAACATCTGAGTAACTAAGCACTAGTCATTCCAATATCATTTATTTACAAGTTCATTTTGCTACTGCTTTGAGATGTTGCCTTTACTGCATCCTCATATGACATTGAGACCATCTTTGAAATTTCTCTTGTTCCACTGGACTATTAATTCATTCACCAATTATATATGTCTGTGTCTACACTTTAAATAGCTGCATATCACTGCACTGAATAATCAATCAGTCCCTCATTTTTCACAATTCACAAAATATTAAGATTCTTGAAATTGTATTATGGCCTATTTGCATGTTTGTTGACATGGAATTACTAAGGGACACAGGTAATTGTAGACATAGGTAATTGTAGATATAGAATCACAAATGGCATCTTCCCTTTAAGTTATCTAACTAGTTTATATATATGAAGTCTTTTATTCTTTTTACTAAATATTTTTATTTATCTATAATTATACATACAGAACAATGCAGAAATCATGTGTACAGCTTGATAAATATTTACAAAATGAATGCACCTATGTAACCAGCACCTAGTTCATGAAACAGAACATTCCCAGCACCATAGAGCCTCCTTTATATTTTCTTGCAGATCCAAAGTCAGGTAAAAATAATGCGCACAATATGGTACCACTAATATAAAGCTCAAAACCAGATAAAATTAAATGATAATGAATTGTCATGATAGCACTTAGTTTTGGGAAGGGATATAGTGACTGAAATGGGATGATTTCGGGTAACATACATGAAGTTTGCCTGTTTTGAGCTTCATTTAAATGGAATCAGAGTATGTACTCTTTTGTGTCTGGAGAAGGCTGATTTTTGTATGTTAATTGTATTTAATAGCTATCTTACTAAGTTCGTTTATAGTTCAGTTTTCCAACAAATTCCCTTGTGTTTCCCAAATACATTTTAAATATTCCTTTCTAGTTCATATCTTTGTTTTGTCTAACTTCCTTGTTCTGGAGAAAATTCCCAAAACAGTGTTAATAGTGGAAGTCTGGTATGGTAGAGCATGCCTCTAATCACAGTAGTTAGGAGGCTGAGACAGGAGGATCACAGGCTCAAGGCCAACCTCAGCAACTCATCTGGATTCTCACTTAGTACTAGAGATACAGTTTCAAAAATAAAAAGGCTGGAGTATAGTTTAGAGGTAGAATGCCCCAGGTTAAATCCCCAGTACCAAAAATACCACAAAAACTGAAGAACAGTGGAGAAAGGTGGGCATGTCTTGTTCCTAACTTTGGTTGGAAAGTCTCTACTGTTTCAAGGTTAATGGGTAGAGATAGTGTTAAAGAATTATTTGCCAGTTTCTACTTCTTCAATATACTTAATATGAGTGTTTATTCTAGCTTATGTTTTTCAGCAAAGATAATTCTAGAAATTTCTCTTTAACTCTTAATATAAAAATGTCTAATATTGAATTATCCTTGTATTCCTATAATAAACTGAACTTACTGATGATACTTTTTGAAAGCACTATTGAATTGCTTGCTAATAAATCATTAAAACTTGTTGCATTCATATTCATGTGACTGGTCCATAATTTTTTTTAGTAGAAACTGACTTTTGAATCAATGTCATTGTGCTTATTTTACAAAATGAATTTAGAACTTTTTTTTTTTTTTAATTTAAGGTTCAAGATTCCGTTTCTGGTCTCTGGAATTGTTTAAGTAACACTGGGATTATTTAATCCTTTTCTTGGTGCTGGTGATTAAATGGGGCATTTTACCTCCCAGCTACAACCCCAGACCAATTTTTTTTTTTTTTAAATTTTGAAACAGGGTCTAAGTTGCGAGGCTGGCCTCAAACCTGCATTTCATCTGTCTCAGTCCCCCATCCCGTCCAATATTGGGATTATAGGCATATGGTACTAAGCCTGCCCTCACTTTTTCTTTTGGTGCTGGGGATTGAGCTACACCCCCAGCTCTTTTTTTTTAATTTTCAGAGTCTTCCTAAATTGCTGAGGCTGGCCTTAAACCTGTGGTGCTCCTGTCTCAGTCTTCCAGGTACTAGGATTACAGGTATGCAACACCATGTCCAGTTGGATTATTTAATCTTAAATATTTGGTAGAAATTACAGTCTTGATCTGCCTGATATTTTTTGGTAACGGTTCTTTTAAAAGTGTTTGACTTTCTATAGCTATCAAACCTTGGCAATTTGCATTTTTCTTTCTTTAAAAAGTTGCCTTTCTAGTTCACTATATATAATTCTTCAAAGTAGTCAGTTCAACACTTTCCTATTTTATGGTTATTTTCTTGCCATGTAAGGTCTTCTATTTGTGCTTTTTCCTTTTATTTTCTCACATAGGTTTGTCATCTCACTGAGCTTCCCCAACCTCCAGCCCTGACAAAGAAGCAGTTTTGAACTTACTGGTTTTCTAATTGCTTTTGGCTCTTTTTTTTTTTTTTTTTTTAGTGCTGGGTTATCGATACTTTTTATCTTTACTAATTTCTTCTATGTATTCCAGTTTTTAAGACTAATGATATACTATATACTATACATTTGCTCTCATAACTATTTTCAATTTCAAAGAACTAATTTCCTATGTCTTATAGTCTTGTCTTTCTGGTGTGTTTATATTGTCTATGGGGATGTGTATCTACTTATTTTCCTCTTCTTATACTAACTTTGAAGGGGAACTGACTGCACTCTTGCTGTTTTGTGTGTGTGTGTGTGTAAGTGAAATGAGTTTTCCTGTGCTTTTATGAAGAGGGGCTCTTGGATGACTTTTCTAGTCTTATGGACCTAGAGTTCCCTTTTTGTTTTCACAGTGATTTAAATATTTTGTATGTCTATGTTTATGTATCTGTGTCTGCTGGCCTTCTCAATATTTACCTTGATAGTTTATTTTGTACTTTTATGCATATCCCGTCCACTTTGGATTCTAATTCCAGTAGTTTCTCCCCAGTGCTAGGCTTTGCCTCATTAATGGAAAGAGGTATACACTATAAAGCCAAGACTGCTCTATCGTAATCACTGGACCTTATCGTATTGCTTTCTGCAGAACCCTTCCCAGTAGCAGCTTCTGTTCTCCATGAGAAACTGTGAGCAATGTCACAATTCTCTAGCTTGCAGGGCTCCTGAAACCAGCTGTCTGTACTTCTACACAGATGCTGAAACTATGTGGGTCAGCATTTTGTTCTCATTTATTTGTATTTTGAGCTTCATGGGGACATTCTGCCATCTGATTTTGTAGACTGTGCTTGTGGCTACCCCACAGTTATTGTCTTCTTATAGGAAGATTAAAAAACTACTTTGCTGCCATTATCTTCCCTGAGTTTAAACTCTGTGAAAATCTTTACTGTAGAAAAATTTTTTTTTCTGGCACTGGGGATGGAACCCAGGAGCATTTTACCTCTAAGCTATACCCCCAACCCTATTTTTTATTCTTTATTTGGAAAAAGGGTCTCACTAAGTTGCAGATGGCCTCACCAAGTTGCTTTGCTGAGGCTGGCCATGAACCTGTGGTCCTCTTGTCTCAGCCTCTCAAGTACTGGGATTACAAGCGTGCGCCACCACGCCTGGCTCAAAAATAAGTTTTAAAAATAATTTTATGGTGATTAAGACAGATACTAGGATTAGGAATTTGCTGAATTTCAGGTACTATGCTACAGACTTTGTATTTATTATGTCATTTAATCCTAAGCCAACCCTGTGAGTTAAGTTTACTACTTTTCTCACTTTACCAATGGGGTAACTGGGGTCTGAAACAGCGCTGTTAACTGGTAGGTATGGGGTGCAAACACAAACCCACTGCTCTCAGAATGTCTCTATTAACTCAACACTATTAAGCAGTGTTGAGTACAACAGTGTTCAAACCAGTACCACTGCCAGCAGAATTTCTATTTGGTAGTTTAGATTATTTATAAACAGCCATCTAAAGACGAAATAAAAAAATACGTATTATAGGTCAAGTCTAAAAACAATGTAGACAGATGATAAGTAGGTTAATAATAGCTTCTATTACCTTCTAAAAAAATACTCCTGGGGGGAAAAGGAAAGTTTAGAGACTATGGCAATAGTTATTTGAGATTTTTTATTTCATATTTCTCTTCTCATTATGTTACTACTTCTAACATAATGAAAGGATATATGTGAAATAATAGTTTATTTTATTAAATACTTTTTATGTAAATATCTTCATAGAAAAAGCTAAGAATAATTTCTCCACAATTCATAATGGCCCAGAATTTTTTAGGTCAATATATTTCTGTGAAAACTGAACATTCACTGGTCCATAAAGTTTCACAAGAAACTTTGTCTCTTAAAATCCATCAATTAGAATCGTTCTTTAGCTATGAAATTATTCAAGGAGTTAGAATATATCTAATAGTTTTATAAATTACTTTTACACTGGAACACTTAACTTTACAAATATAGTACTATTACTATCTTTCTTACCTTCTAACCATTGATGGTATTTCAGGAAAAATGGCTTTTTATATACTGCTAAATTACATATAGGCTATTTCTGTCTCAATGTCTAAGAGATGACTTAGTTTGAGAGGAATGTCTTAATTTCCAGGATTAAAATAGAAGCAACTGGAATAACTCAGGGAAGGATAACATTTGTCGTTAAGCCTATTTTTTTTCCCATCTCTGGAAGAGTTAATGTATTTCTTTCTATCTTTTTTTTTTTTTTTTTTGGTGATGCATTGAACCCAGGCCTCGTGCATCTTATGTACATGCTCTACTACTGACCTATACTTCCAGCCCTATTTTATTTCTACTACTTCTAAAATAAAAAAACATAGCTGACTTTGCAAACTCAGGTTTAAAACTAAGCATATCAATATAATAATGAATCATTTTTCCAAGTAGATACTTGGTTTCCCTGGGGAAGGATTATTTTAGGACATTTTTTAACTTGGGAAAGAAATTAAGGTAAATTTTAAAGTATTACAATAACTAAACAGTGATACTTATATTTTATATTGATGTCTGTAGAACTAATGATTCAACTTTTATTATTACCAAAAGATTACCTTTTTCATCTCAGTATAAGAATCATATCTTTGAATATAATTAAGTGGTGGATGCAAATTATTGGCAAGTTGATTACTAATGAAACATTTTTACAGCATCACCTTTGGGATTAACTAGTTCATAGAATTATACAACAAAACAATAAACAAAAATAAAATCTCAGTTCTTACCCTCTAAATGATTACATTTCTTCCCACTTAACTGAGAATAAAAACATGTATGGAGCTACACCACTGGATTTACTTGAGGTTCTGCTTTTGCATTTAAATTTTTACTTAATTTGAAAAAATTAGGAAACTTCTACAGGTTGATTATCCCTTATCCAGGTTGGGGACCAGAGTGTTTCAGATTTTATATTTCTTTTAAATTTCAGACTATTTGGATATACTTAATATCTTATGGATGGGAATCAAGTCTAAACACAAAAGAACTTATGTTTCATAGGTACCTTATGTGAAGAGCTGAAGGTATTTTATACAGTATTTTTAGTTTGCCTTCATTTTGACTGTGACCAGTCTCATGAGGTCAGGTATGTAATTTTCCATATGTAGCATCATGTCAGCAGTCAAGCAGTCATAAAATTTGAATTTTGGAGCATTTTTGATTTCAGATTTTTGGATTAGGGATGTTCAATCTTGTAGTTTGCTATTAGAATAGCTAATAACATACTGGTGGCTACAAACTAAAAAAAAGAAAGAAAAAATCCAAATGGCTAAAAGTAACTCAGTGATAAAAGTACTAGTATAATTTACAGTATCGCAACTCTCAAAAAGATAAACAAAAACACTAAATGCCTTTTCTTCTAGACAGAAAGACTGCTTTATCCCCTGCCCATCCAAAGACAACTAATGATTTGAGGTTAAAATAAAACAAATGGTATTCATTCAAGCAATGTCTACACAGAACATAAAACTTTCTCATTCATTATCACATAGTTGAATTACTCTCAGTTCATAATAGTCTTCTTGAAACAATTTCCCTTTAGAAAACTATTAAGCCTATTATTACTATTAAGTTATTTCATTTTTATAGGCCACACAAGTTTAACTGGTAAACTTTACTTAAGAATGAGACCAAATAAGCCATTCTTCTTTAAAAAAAAAAATTATGGGACCATCTGTTTTCAAAGAATAATCCCAGATACTTAATTCATTAAAGAAAATTCTTACTATCAGTCATGAAAAATTTTAAATGAATCACTAAGTGCTCACTTGTAGATTATCAATGCTATCTGAAGTGTAAACTTGTTTTGAAGATTTGTGTTCATTTTATAAGATATAATTTGTACTAAGAGTTTTAAAAAAGATAATCCACATACATATAGTTAATTTGCCTTAAAGAACTTCTTAGAAATACAGTATAAACATTTAAGAACCACAACAGAATTCACTGTTGTTCAAACTTCAACAAAGATTTTCTTGAAACCTAGTACAAAGGTTACTGGCTCAAGACCATACCCCAAAGTGATATCAGTACAAGCTTTGATTGAAAGACTCTACCCCTTAAAAAAAAGAGCACACTTGGTTACACATGGCTTTTAACCTTGAGCTACAGTTATGCTACAACCCCGTCCCCCAATCTAAAGCCAGTCATGTGGAGATATGTACATCCTCTGAGCACTGTTTAGAGTCCTGGGTTTTCCAGCTTTGATGGAGATCTCGAAGGCGTTCAGAAGTCCGTGTGCTTACATTCAGAGCAGGATGAACTTTACAAATTCCACTTTCCTCCATTAGCGATAGGCCACATATCCCAAAGTATGCATGCAAAGCATCTGAAAAGGAGGCATTTAAAAAATCAGAATAGGGAGCCGGGCATGGAGGTGCACGCTTGTAATCCCAGCATTTGGGAGGCTGAGAGAGGAGGATCCGGGTTCGTGGCCAGTCTCAGCTACTTAGTGAGGCACTCCGCAACTTAGTGAGACCTTGTTTCAAAATAAAGAATAAAAAATAGGGCTGGGGGTATAGCTCGGAGGTAGAATGCCCCTGAGTTCCATCCCCAGTACCGCAAAAAAAAAAAAAAAAAAAATCAGAATAGGCATTCTAGTACATGCTATGGGATATAGTAGCTACATATTTACAACACTTTAGTAAAAATAAATTAAAAACCCCAAATTACAATCTTTGAAAAATTCTCAGTCTCAAACACCAATTTTTGAAAGCCAGATGATTAAAATATTTTATTAAGAAAATTATTATAACAAAGGAAAACAGTTTCCAACTGAGATGACACTGCCAACACTCTCTAAGGACAAAAGAAGAACAGCAGTAATATAAAAAACTTTGCACTTTGGTGGGCTTTCCCTTTTGTTTATTATGGAATACAGAAACAAATGGCTTTAACCCTGTATCATAAAAGAAAAATTTTTCTTAAAAATGAAAACAAACCTATCTATGAATCTACATTTCTCCCCAGGTTTTACTTCTAGCAGTTCCTAAATCATACACTAATATTGTGTTAAATGAAAGGAGCAAAAATAACCCATCTTGGAATGTTCCATATTCTCCTATTTGGATAATGCCAGCCATTCTAAAAATATCTGATCTGACAGTAAAAACACACTCACGGTCTATTTGGTTATAACAAGAATTCTTCTGTAGTAGCCTCACTATGATTCCCATCTTTCCGGGGGCAACAACCTTCCTTCTGTAAAAGTGGCCACTGAAATCATGTGACCATGGCTTGCCTGACAGCCTTGTTTGGATTTCTGAAGAGTTCAGAACACTGTTATTACGGGAACATTACAAAAAACAGTTTTGTAGCAGTCAAGAATTTTTTTTTTTTTCTGTTTTCAAACAGGCCAGCATTTATCACCTCAAGAGAGATGAAAGTTCAAACATCTAAGTCAAAAGAATTAATGTGTAGGCTTCTTTTGGCTCAGCTTCCTCTAAATTTCAGACTACAAAAATTAAGTTTCATTTTCCCTATACTGTACCTTGTTCCATATAGTCTAAAATTACAAAGAGCAAAATGCAACATTAAGCTTTATTTTTAGAAACTAGGGAAATTTACAGGAAAAAATGCAACAGAAAGTATAAAAGTGCCAGGCCTGGTGGTCTACACCTGTAATCCCAGCTACTCTGGAGGCTAAGGCAAGAGGATCACAAATTTAAGGCCAGCCTGCACAATTTAGTGAGACTCTGTCTCAGAATAAAAAGGGCTGGGGATGTAGCTTGGTGGTAGAGCACCCCAGGTTCAATCACTAGTACTACCACCATCACTACCACCACCACCAAAAAGAAAAAAAAAAAGAAAGTATTACATATATCAGGAATAACAAAAACTAGGTTCTTGTATTTAAAAAAAAAGAAAGTATTATATATATCAGGAATAAACTAGGATGTTGTATAAAATTAAAATCTCTCCAAGCTGGGTTTATATGGTAGTACATGCCTCTGGAGCCTGAAACACAAGGACCACAAGTTTGAGGCAACCTTCGGTAATTTAGTGAGACCCTGAGCAATTTAGCAAGATCCTGTTTCAAAATACAAAGAGGAGTGGGGCGTGGTGGTGCACGCTTGTAATCCTAGTACTTGGGAGGCTGAGACCAGAGGATCCGGGTTCGAGGTCAGTCTCAGCTACTTAGTGAGGTACTCCGCAACTCAGTGAGATCCTGTTTCAAAAATAAAGAATAAAAAATAGGACTGAGGATGTAGCTAGGAGGTAGAATGCCCCTGGGTTCAATCCCCACTACGCAAAAACAAAAAACAAACAAACAAAAAACCAAAGAGGGCCGGGAGTGGAGCTTGGAGGCAAAATACTTCGGGATTCAATTTCCAGGAATATGGAAAGGGCAGGGCAGGGCAGGGCTCTCCAGATAAAAGTAAAACTTATTATTTTTTCAAAGAATTTTTGTAAAAGCTAGAGACCAAAACTAAAATACTAAAACTAAAATAGGTAAAAGAAGAAGAAAAACAAAACAAAACAAAAAAACAAAACAAAAAACTCTCTTATCTATAAGTGGTGACTTATCATATAACTGCTATGGTTGGATTGTGTCCTTGAATCAAAGTGTATGTAAGGGGCTCATGAAGCACTTCCGATGGTGAAATATATATATTTACTTCAAAATAAAACATCACTCTTTCTAAAAGTTTTTCCTAGAAATAGAAATAAAAAAATCTCCTATGTCAAATTGGCTATGAGATTTGCTGGAACCAAAATTAAGCTAATTTAAATAATTTCCCTAACGGCTCTGAGAATAGGTTTTTCCATGTTATTTCAACTTATCATACATTTTTTTGGCTTCCAAGTGTATAGGCTCCAAAGACATTGTAATGTATCTGTAAAAAGTCAATATTACATCCAAATATTTACATAAATGCCAAAGTCAACAACTGATCATTGTAGAAAAAAAAGCTTCAAGAATTAAAAAAATGTTCTTGGAAATATTTGATATATTTTAGGTATACTTATTTAAGAAATGTTCTCCAAGAGATTGTAATTTCCACTATTTGTTAAAATAGTACACACAATAATTAAAAAACAAAATGGCATCAAGATCAAAACAATTCTCAGATTTCTTGAGGCACTTTTATGGCACATTTATAGCAATGTGTTATGTATCAAAAATCTTAAAATATTGCTTAAACATAATTTGTCTTATGACTGAAAGCACTGTATTTTTTTGGAGGAAGTATGTTTTACATAAAAATACAGGTAAGTATGGGTGTGAGGAAATATTCCTGCTCATTCAAGTATGAAAATATGTTTTCATGAGTCCTTTACATACACTTTGATTCAAGGACACAATCCAACCATAGCAGTTATATGATAAGAGATGAGCTGAAGAACTACTTTCTAGATTGATGATAGCAAAAATCATGATTATACTTCAATGCTATAAAACCTTTCATCTGATTTTTATATTTATAGCTAATTCTTTGAAACCTTGCATATCAAAAATTGTCACTGTTACTATTTTAACAAACTCATACTGATTTTTATGGGCAAGCTATTTTGCTTAAGTAAAATATAAAGGAGACAGTGGAGAATCATGCTAGAGGTGGGGGGAAAAAAAGGCAAATTCTCAGTGTCATTTATACTGTCTGAATCTATCTAGTTACTGATTATAGACAGTGAAGGGTGACAGTAAAGATACCAAGGTATTCATCTGAAAAAGTTATCTCGATCTGCTGAAATTTAGAGAACAAGACTATGGCCAGTAAGTGACATCTAGATCAGGATACAACGTTTTTAATTTAATAACTTTTGAAAAGAATAAGAACTAGTTCTCTTCAGGATCAAGAGTCATTTATTCTACTTGGCTCAAGTCATAGCTAATAATTCTAATGATTTTGGATCGGCCAAATCTGTTTTGGAAAAGGACTCATTCAGACTATCTGCCTTATTGTAACACATAAAGCATTGCTACATATTAGGGACAAAATGCACAGTATACCAATACATCTTGATAATCAACCCCTTCCCTTTGTACTGCCCAGAACCCTAAGTCTATCTCAAACAATCAATCTTTTAAAAAAGATACTACTTACTGTAACTTTACAACTGTGGCAACATTTTCTATCAGATATCCTTCTGAAAAAGATGCTTGAAGATCTACTCAAGAAATAAATGTTCTGGATTCGTAAGGAAACAGTTACCTGGATGACTGTCTGGCCATTTGGCAAATCCCCCTACTAGGCGATCTTGAGTTGATAAAATGTAATTTCTATTCTTCTCAAAGTTAGTGTACTGGAAAATTTTCAGAAGCTAAAATGACAAAAATGAATTGACATAAAAATTTTATATTGACCTTTGGCCCACATTTCAGATATGTGTCATCTAGATATGCTTTTTACTAGCTAAGGCTCTCAGAAGAAATCTCTGAAGACTTGAGCACTTAAAATTAGACAATATCCTAGCCGGGCGTGGTGGCGCACGCTTGTAATCCCAGCATTCGGGAGGCTGAGACCGGAGGATCCGGGTTCGCGGCCAGCCTCAGCTACCTAGTGAGGCACTCCGCAACTTAGTGAGACTC
>PVLC010019167.1:11935-31133 GCA_004027655.1 Graphiurus murinus | reverse complement strand
AAAAAAAAAAAAAAAAAAAAAAAAAAAAAAAAATTACATCAAAACAAAACCAATGCATATGCATGTGTGCACACAAACCACACACACATACACATACTCAAATACATGCTTATTGGTGACAAGGTTAATGCTCTATTTTTATTTAATATCACTCAAGTTTGTTTTTGTTTTTTTCAGGCACTAACAGAATATTTATTCAAATTCAGTTTCCAATGGTGCATGGTGGTGTATACCTGTAATCCCAGTACTTGGGAGGCTGAGACAGGAGGATCACAGATTCGCTGCTAGCCTTAGCAACTTAAGTGAAACCATTAGCAACTTGGTGAGCCCCTGTTTTATAATAAAAAATAAAATAGGGCTGGGGATACATCTCAGAGGCAGAATGCCCCTAAGTTCAATCCCTAGCAACACACACACACACACACACACACACACACACACACACACACACAATCAGTTTCTAGGCATTCTCATCCACCTATCTTAGTTTAGTGTTTCTTTTTCTTTCTTTTTTTTGTAACTGGGGACTGAACCTAGGGACATTCTACCTCTGAGCTATACCCTAAACCCTATTTTTTATTCTTTATTTTTGAAACAGGGTCTCTCTAAGTTGCAGAGGGCCTCACTAAGTAGCTGAGTCTGGCTTCGAACCTGCAATCCTCCTGTCTCAGCCTCCCAAGCACTGGGATTACAAGCGTGCACCACCATTCCCAGCTCCTATCTTAGTTTAAAATGTAGTAGTGGAGCCAGGGAGGTGGTTTAAGGGAAGGGGAGGGAGAAGACTCAGGCTCATTAATGGAAATACTGCCATCAACTATTTGTATATATGTGAATTTACCAACGTCAATTTCATACTCCGCATTGGGAAGGAGGGAAACAAGGAGGTGGGGGCCCACCAAGTGCTGTACCCATGTATGTCATTGTCAACATGATTTACATTATGATGTGAGGCTATAATGCACCAATAAAAGAACATTAAAAAACTGTAAACAGTGAAAAAATGCAATAAAGCTTGAATTTTCAGTGATATTATTCCCAAGTGCATGATGTTAATGTTTATGAAAAAGTATATGTTACATTATTTTTATACTTGTATTAGTGCATTGTAATTATACATCATAGTGAGATTCAAAGTGATACATTCATACATGCACGTATCACTTGGTGTTACTTAAATTTGGGTTTTAACCTAGGTCTCAGAATTATCTTTTTCTCCTTTCCATCACAAGTCAACTTAAAAAAAAAAGAAGAAGCTTGCTCTGGTGGCCCATGACTGTAATCCTAGTACTTGAGACAGGAAATCACAGGTTCATAAAAAATTTATTTATTTATTTATTTTATTTTGTGGTTCCCAAGTACTGGGATTATGAGAGAGTCACCACACCCGGCTAAAAAAAAATTATTTTTTTTCTGAGCTAGGTGTGTAGCTCAGAGGTAGAATGCCTTTGGGTTCAATCCCCAGTACCATTAAAAATAATAATAAAAAGGAAAAAAGAAAGAAATGCCCTTTGCCTTCAATTGAATTTTTAAATTACAGGTGTGTGTGTGTGTCTGTGTGTGTGTGTGCGCACGTGCGTGTGTGTGCCATGTGCCATGGGCTCTGTTAGTTGCTTAGAGAAAGCAAATTTCAGAACAGCATTTTTTTTTGCAGTACTGGGGATTGAACCCAGTGGCATTCTACCTCTGGGCTATGCCCCCAGTCTTATTTTTTATTCTTTTGAAATGGGGTCTCACTAAGTTGTAGAGGGCCTCACTAAGTAGCTGAGGCTGGCCACGAACCCAGATCCTCTGGTCTCAGCCTTCCAAGCACTGGGATTACAGGCTTGTGTCACCACGCCTGGCCAGAATAGCATTTTTAAATGCTTGAAAAAAAAAATACTTGAAATTAAAAGGAAAACCAATTAGTACTGAATGACAGCTATCAAAATATGGGAGAATAAATTTGTGACAGAAGCATACATGTGCTTATATTAAATAAAGTCTAAGCCAGGTGTGGTGGTGCACACCTGTAATCCCAGTATTTGGAATGCTGAGACAGAAAGAGCCACAGGTTTGAAGCCAGCCTCAGCAACTTAAGTGAGATCCTGTTTCCAAAAAGAAACAACAACAGCAAAACAGGACTGGGGGTGTAGCTGGAGGTAGGATACCACTGGTTCAATCCCCAGCACCACACACACACAAAAATAAATAAATAAATAAAAATAAAACAGATAAAGTCTTCTAAACTTTTGTTTTGAAATAGGGTTTTACTAGGTTGCTAAGAGTCTTCCTAAATTGCGGAGGCTGGTCAAGAACCTGCGATCTTCCTATCTCAGCCTCATAAGTACTGGGATTACGTGTGTGCACCACTATGCTCTGATCCCCGGTGAGTTTTTCATGATCACTATTTCAAAGTTTCACAGTTTGCTTGCCTATCATCGAATGCCTTGCTCCTCAAGGCGTGGATCAAGTATCAGCAGCATCCATGCTCCCCTAGGATTGGAAATGCGGCAGCCCAAGTTTCACTCCAGGGCTACTGAATCAGAATCTGCAGTTTTACAAGATCCCCAGGTAATTTCTATAAGCACTCAAGTTTGCAAAGCATTAATGTGTGAGATGAGCAAACCCCTTACTTTATGTTCTTCCATTTGAGAAACTTCTTTCACTCTCCAATAGAAATATGTTGCGCTAAGTAAGTGCCTGTTCCCTCAGGTCTGCAGTAGATGAAGCCTTATTGCTTCCTATTTACAGGCTGCAGGTTTGGGTTCTAACGCGTCTGCGATTGCTTTTGTGTGAATTGGCAATATTACGGAAGCGCTGGGGGTTAATGAACACGTGAGAACAGCTGAAAATAAATTGACGAAGGAATGAACAGAACTTCCTAAGCACCCCTCCCCCCCCCCAACCTCAGAATCAGAAAATCGCTTTAATCGCCTCCTAAAAAGTTTACTACTGTAGTCCTTAAGAGTGGGGCGGGAGCCGGGCTTGGTGGCGCACACTTGTAATCCCAGTATTTGGGAGGCTGAGACTGGAGGATGCGGGTTCGCGGCCAGCCTCAGCTACCTAGTGAGGCACTCCGCAACTTAGTGAGACCCTGTTTCAAAATAAAGAATAAAAAATAGGGCTGGGGGTATAGCTCGGAGGTAAAATTCCCCTGAGTTCAATCCCTAGTACTGCAAAAAAAAAGAAAGAAAGAAAGAAAGAAAAAAGAGTGGGGCGGACTTTGCGGGTGTAGTACCCTGGGATATTCTCAGCAAGGAGTCTCCACAACTGTGTATTTAGCACCAAGCAGGGGCAGTGTAGATGGCGAGCACGTTGGGGCTCCGCCCCCGCGAGAGGGCAGCCAGCTCAGTTTGTCCCGGAGCAGCTCCCATAAACGGCGAGCCCCGCCCCGCCCCGCCCCTGCCCGGGGCTGTCCAGCGCTGTGTTGGCTCCCTCGCCCTGCCTCCAGGCTAGCGGCCGCTTCTGCGCATGCTCAGCTTTCTCCCGGGCTCCAGAAACCAGCGCTCCGAGTTTTCCCGCTGCTGGTTGGTCGAATCTGCACCTAGCTCTGGGCCAGCAGTAGGGAAAAACTCAAGGTTTTTCAGGTTTTGGAAATAAAGAGTTGTTTTCTTTCTTTTTCTTTTCTTTTTTGCTTGCGGTACTGGGGATTGAACTCAGGGGCATTCTACCTCTGAGCTATACCCCCCAGCCCTATTTTTTATTATTTATTTTGAAACAGGGTCTCTGTAAGTTGCGGAGTGCCTCACTAGGTAGCTGAGGCTGGCCGCGAACCTGGATCCTCCGGTCTCAGCCTCCCGAATGCTGGGATTACAAACGAGCGCCACCACGCCGGCTAAGAGTATGCTTTGATTACAGGCTAGCCCTCAGATGCTAGGGAAGGTCATAAAAAACCGACTTGTTCCAGTGGGCTGCGTGTTTGCAAGTACATCATCTCAATGCATGAACTAAGCCCACGAAGTTATGCCTAATTTACAGAAGAGGCAAAGCTACCTAGGCGCCCCACAGTGCAAACTAGAAGACTCACAAAGCTAGTGTGAGAGCTGGGGCTCCGCTCCTTTCCCGCTCCTATTACCAGTTATTTGAGCAATAGCCAGCGCTGGCCAGCTCCTGGATGCCCTGGGAATGTAAAATGCAGGCATGAGGTCGGAACATCCCTTTGTGGCCCCGTTAAGGACCTAGAGGCCGAAGTTGACCCCAGGTACTGACTGCAGGCTCGAGGCAGAAAGGGCAGGGTCTTGGGGTTGGGCTGTTGGTGCTGAGCTGGCCTGAAAGGAAGAGCAGGAGGAAGACCGCTGATGCCTTGGTTGATGTGACCAGCGGGGGACTGTGGCTCTTTGGTGGGCTCTTGAGTTTGTGCGAAAGAACGCAAGACTGACTGGCTGAAAGAGTTAGCATTCTACAGAGGAGGGGAACCGGGTAGGAACTCACTTATACTGGAGGCCCCAACCTTTAGAAAAAAGATAATAGCTGTTCTCACCCGACTCCCTTATGATTTAAACTAAAGTTGTTAAACTCTAACAGCAGTGCCAACCTCTACTAACATCTGATTTCAGCCAATACAACTACATTCCCACCTGCATTTAAAACATCCAGTACCCTTTTTGTTTTCTTGGTATCCGAAATCGAGGGGGTCCAACCACACATTTAGACCTTTTAAAGAGTAGCCGAAAGGTCCTAGCAGAGTTCGCTAGTAACAAAGTGTGATCTCTGGATAAAGCCAGGAATTTGTTAAGAGATGAAAACTCTGTTTTTGGTAATCTCTCCCAGGATTGTGGTCCTTGCTCCGACGACCCTAAATGGCAGCGATCCCCTCCTCCTCAGTTTCTTAGGGGATGAGGATGGGTTTGGTTTTCCCGCGGTCATCTCTGCTCGGGGTCCCAGGGACCTGCAGGCCCTTCCCGCAGAGCTGCACTCTCAGCTGCGCCCGGGTCTTCTCCCAGCCCGGCCCCGCCCTGCCGCTGTCAAACCCGGGAGCGCCGATCACGTGGGCCGAGCCGTTCTGGGCATGCGCAGTGGCGCGGCAGGTGGGGCCGCCGCGCTACTCCAGGTCCGGCCTGGATCCGAGGGGCGGGGGCGAGAAGGAAGTGGGCGGAGGCGCGGGCCCTCTCGCCGGAGTCGCCGGAGGCCTTGGGGTGCTGGCCTGGTGGGGTCGCGCGCAGGCCGTGCGGGATGAGCAATGGCATCGGTCAAAGTGGCCGTGAGAGTCCGGCCCATGAATCGCAGGTGAGTGGGGCGGCTCGTCCCCCACCCCCTCTGAGCCCCCACCCCAGGGAAGCTGGTCTCCAGCTCGCCTGAATTTAAGCATGAGGCACGCCCCTGACCCGTCTGGCCCTGACTGTGCCTCTGGGGGCCTGGAGGGCTTCCAGCTTTGCAGTCTCTTTCAGGCTGTCCTGGAGGGGACCCTGGGGGTAAGGAGTTCACGTGGCTAGGGGGAAGATTCCTATAAACTGCCTCCACGTCAAAGCATTTTGCTTGTTCCTCCTTTAAAGAGGTCAGGGGATCACTTCCATGAAGCTGTAAAATACTTGGGGGGAACTTGGGAGCGGTGCCGGGACCACCATGGAGCTGTCAGACACAACTCTCATTCCTGCAAACTCAGAAGTTCTGTAACTATGACCATGCTACTTCTTAATCTCTTAGAGATGATTGAGTTCCTGCATGTGAACCCTAACTTCTAATCAGGAGTAGCTTAGCAGTTCTTAAGGCTAAAGGGGGCATAGGAAAACTTTGACAAAAGTTTTGACTCCTAGGAAAAAAGTCAAGGACACTCGACACGCGTTTGAAATTATGCTGATGTTAAGAGAGGGGAAGAGTTGTGAACACAATTAGAATTTAATCTTGTTATATGTTTCTACAAAGTAATACTTTTCCCGAAAGATTCCACTCTTCATTCACTGAAAAAAAAAAAAAAATCTGTGCTTCCTTTTCAATGACCTCTTTATAATCAGTGTGGAAAGATTCTTTGGAAAAGTTCCTTTTTAAATTGTTTTAACTTTAAAGAATGAAGTAGACCTAAATGTCGTGTCCTCCAAGTTGTATGAGCACAGTTCACACAAACACATGTGTTTTCATTGGCTTCTCAATCGAGTTATCAGACATTTGACCTACCATATGGCTTTTCTCCCATAGTCACACGGTCAGCTCGTGGAGCTCAGTGTGTGGGGGTTCTGACAACTCATTAGAGCATCAGAAGATCATATAATCAAAAGACTTCCGAAACTTTATTTGACTCATCTGAGTCTGTTTTTCAGTCAGCAAGTAGAGATTCATTGTTCTGATTTGGAATCATTGAAACTGGTGCTGGCAGTGGTGATGCACACCTGTAATTCCAGTACTGGGGAGGCTGAGACAGAAATAGTGCAGGTTCAAGACCAGCTTTAGCAATTTAGCAGAGGCCCTCCACAACTTAGTGAGACTCTATTTCAAAATGAAAAATAAAATAGGGCTGGGTTAGTTCAGAGGTAGAATGCCCCCTGGGTTCAATCCCCAGTACCACATGCACATACACACACATAAACACACATAAAAGGTACTTTTAGAAATCAGTATTTTTGTTTTTGTTATTTGTCAGGTTTCTTTATGTAGGGAAGGAGTCTGACTGTCTTTAGGCCCTAAGAGAATATTTATATTTCTTTTTACACCTAGTCATACAAGATAAACAGACCTCAAAGTCATTTAGATGATTTCAGAAAGCTTTTTTTTTTTGATACCGAGGATTGAACCCAGGGGCATTCTACCTCTTTTTATTTTGAAACAGGGTCTTGCTAAGTTTCTGAGAGTCTCACTAAATTGCTGAAGCTGGTCTTGAGTGTGCAATCTTCCTGTCTCAGCCTCCCAAGTGCTGAGATTACAGATGTGCACCACCATGCCCAGCAAAAAGATTTCTTTATTAGCGATTTACAAGTATCAGAAGTCCTTTTTTGCTAGACGTGGTGGTGCATATTTGTAATTCCAGTACATGGGAGATTGAGACAGGAGAATCGCAGGTTTGAGGCCAGCCTCAGCAACTTAGTAAGGCTCTCTGCATCTTAGACTCTGTTTCAAAATAAAAGAATAGGGCTGGGGGTGTAGGTCAGAGGTAGAATGCCCCTGGGTTTCATCCCCTGTACCACCCAAAAAAACCCCCCAAAACAAAACAAAACAAAACTTTTTTACCTGGCTCCGTGGCACATTCCAGTACTAGGAAGGCGGAGATAGGATTGAAGGTTTAGTGGATAGTACACAGTAACTTAGACTTCATTTCAAAATAAAAAATAAAAAGGGCTGGGAGCATAGCCCCTGGGTTCAACCCCTAGACTGGCAAAAATAAAACAAACACAACCTTTTTCTTTGGTATATGGGAACACCTACTAGGAAATTGTTTTGGATAGCTGCAGAAAGCATTTAGGTGCTGGGAGAGAGCTGGAATACCAGGGGAGTGAGGCCTGGGAAGTGTTTTGGGTGCTCACTGTCGGCAAGGGAAGGCTTTTGTACTGACCGGACTCTCCTGAACTTGGGCCTTCTGGGAGGTGCTGGGAGTTCAGTGCCTTGCCAGTGTAGGCCCTGAGCCCAGGGCCACAGAGAGCTGGCAGGAAACCAGCACCGCGCCTGTGTGCTTGGAGGAGGCTGACTGACTTGATGTTTGTGCTCAGCAGACAACTCTGGTGGCCTCAGGATCGGGGCCCTAGATGAGGAAAGCAGTAGTCTGGGCCGGGGTAAAAATAGGAAGGTGGGATAAATATACCAGCACAATTCACTGGCAAAACTGCCAGCATTTGGCAGCTCACTGGATGGGAAGGAAGGGGAAGGGGATGAGGGTGGAGTCGCTGACTGAGGTTTGATGCTCAAAGAGGTAGACAAGATCTGGGGAGTACACAGCGAAGCTGATGCATCCTCTGGGGTACGTGGAGTTGCATGAGGTGCCAGGTGTCAAGTGCGCCCTAAGTCCCCAGCACAGAGAGACTGCTGTGTGGGTGTCAACCTCGTTTGCTGTCTGAAGTATGGGGAGGGGGACATCCACCTCTGTTGAGGTATTCAGCAGACAGCTGGAACTAGAGGTGTGTGTATGTGTGTCTGTTACAAATGAGACCCTCAGCAACTTAGTGAGACCCTATTTCAAAATAAAAAATAAAATAGGGCTGGGGACTTATCTCAGAGGTTGAATGCCTCTGAGTTCAATCCTCAGTACCAAAAAAAAAAAAAAAAAAATGCATCTGTATGGAACAGTTCATAATTCATAAGACACCTAACACTGGTGCTTCTAAAGCTAAAAAGGAGGATCTTGAAGAATCTGCTGAGCCAAGATGGAAGTCTTTTCTTTTTACCGTTTGAATTTTCACATTGGTCATGCATAGTTTTAGAATTAATAATTAATAACCTGTTCATGTAACTTTTAAAAGTTACCTAAAAAGGCCATTGGCCCTGGAGAAAGAAGCTTCAGTTGATTGTGGGGGAGGATTGATGGAGGCGGTTACTAATTTCTTTAATGTTAATTTTTAAAGTAGAGGAACCTTAGGCCAAAGGGAAGCAGCCAACCAGAAGAAAGAGGCCCGAGCTGGGGGAGAATGGCCCTGGCAGCTGAGTTCTTGGTGTGGGGGCAGAATGCTGGGATACTGAGTTTGCTCGAGTTCCTGGGCTAGTAATCTGTCCTGTGTGGAACAGGAGCGCTTGATTCTGGCCCAGATTGATGAGTTTACTTGGGTTTACTGCCTTCTGCTTTATGTGGCAGAAGTTGTTATTCTAGATGCAAAAGAGTGATTATCTTGTAGTCGCCTTTATTGACAGTTTGCTCTGTGCCTGAATCTCTGGCAGAAGCAACCAGGAACAAAATCTGATTTAATCTTTGCAACACTTTGAGCAGGTGGAGACTTGGTATTGTTATGCTATTTTACAAATTGGGAAACTTGGTGACTTAGTCCTTTGGGGTGGCTGTAACAAAATGCCATGAAGTAGTAGGCCTGAGCACCGCAGTCATTCATTGCTCAGGACTCCGGAGGCTGGCAGCTCCCAGAGTAGGGTGCTGGTGAGGACACCTTCTTGCTGTGTCCTCGCCTGGTGGAAGGTGCTGATCTCACTCCGGAGGGCCTCGTCGCCTTCTCAAGGCCCTGCTTCCTCATACCACCTCCTGGGGGTTTGGTGTCAACAGTGAATTTTAGGGGCACACAAACATTGGGACCATAGCATGTAAGTCACAATTATGCTTTTTCAAGTGAGTAAATCATTAGAAGAAACTTCATTGTGTTCATAATTTTTGTGGGCAAAAGTTTGACCATTTATATATAATTGTGCAACTTTTTCTTTTCTGACTTCTCTCATTGTTGATATGCCTAATTGTTTTATAATTGGTTTTACTTTTTTATAATTTTACGGGTTTACTTTTTCTTCCTCTGAAGAGACAATAGTTAGGTAATTAATTTGTCCACTTTCTGTTGGTCTCACTTCCTTGTCTTTTTCTTGGAAACACTACATGATCCTTCAGGGCCATCTGTTCCACTCGATTGTCTGCCATTGTTAAGAGGGTCACGTCTCAGGGTGGACTGCCTGAGTTGAAATTTTGGCTATTATTTATGTACTGGGTAAATTTGAGTAAGAGACTTAATTGTTCTAAGCCTCAATTTTTGGATTTGTAAAATAGTGATAATTATATATATAACTTATAAGTTGTAAGATGACTGATTCATAGTGAGAAATACATTTTGTTTATTTATTTATTTATTTATTTATTTATTTATTTATCTATTTTTTGCAGTACTGGGGATTGAACTCAGGGGCATTCTACCTCCGAGCTACACCCCCAGCCCTATTTTTTATTCTTTATTTTGAAACCGAGTCTCACTAAATTGTGGAGTGCCTCACTAGGTAGCTGAGGCTGGCTTCGAACCCGGATCCTCCGGTCTCAGCCTCCTGAATGCTGGGATTACAAGCGTGCGCCACCACGCCCAGCTAGAAATACATTTTAAATTGCAGCTTTGTAGAGAGGCAAAAGAATTCATGAGATATTTATATGTATTTTATATATAATATTTATGCAATTCAATCTTATATTTTCTTTTTTGCTATATACAGCTGTTTCGTTAAGAGATGGTGTTTCTAGATCGCTAAATTCATTTCAGGGTGGACTAATGAGTTGCAGTTGAGAGTGTGAAGGACATAGTGTGGGGTTTAAATAAAAGAATGCGTAAAGATGAAGGTATCCATGTAATGCCTGACATCTAACAAGGTCTCTGTAAAGATGTAGCTCAGTGGAAGAGTGCTTGCCTAGCATGCTCAAGGCCCCATGTTTAATCCTCCCCCCCCCAGAAAAAAAGGTTACTTGTCATTAGTATTATTTATTCTGTTTAATGATTGTAAAATGTTTTGCAAGAAAATATTTAATAAGTGCCAGCAATGTGTCACCTTTGTGGCTGGGCTTTGTAATATGCTTTCTTCTGTAAGGCAAGATCACCCCATTCTGTCCCTTTTCTACCTCTTAGTTTCTCTTCCTGGTTAGCCTCTCAGGTGGAACTTAGTATCATGTCTTTCAAGTTTTCCTCCTTTCTCTGGTACTGGAGATTGAACCCAGGGGTGCTCTACCTCTGAGCTATGCCCCTAGGCCTAGCCCTTTATTTTTTTCTAATTTTTAAATTTTTTGGTACTGGAGATTGAACCCCTGGGTATTCTATCTCCAAGCTATACCCAGACCTATTTTATTTTTTACTTTGAAACAGAATCTTGCTAAGTTGCTGAGGGTCTCAGTTGCTGAGGCTGGCCTTGAACCTATGATCCTCCTGTCTTAGGCTCCCCAGTACTCAAACCCAACCCTTTTTATTTGTATATTCTGAGACAAGATCTTGAAGAGTTGCTGAGCCTGGCAAGGATCTTCAGATCCTCTTGTCTCAGTCTTGCAAGTACTATGATTACAGACATGTGCCACTGCACTAGGCTTAAAGTGGTGTCCAAGGGAAAATGGTTCCTGGTTTGTGTCTTAGGTCTGTGATGATGGCAGACCCCTCTTGTACTGAGGATGGGGTGCTGCCATTTGCCAGCCCCATCTCCTCTCTTGGCCTTGGTAACTGCATCCTCTCAGGTAGTAGTGCTGGGTGGAGCTAGCTCAGTTCTCCTCCCAGCCCTTTGGTGGACACTGGTTGCCTGGAGGCTCACAGATGACAGGCCTTTGCCCTCAGGGAATTGCTGGTTTAGTGGCCTGGAATGCCTAGTAGGATGGTTGTGTGCTTGAGATGACCTCTGGGGACTCTGGAGCCCGGGGAAGAGGTCTCCAGGGTCCCTGAGACTAGAGGGTGGAGTTAGGGTTGAGCCCTGAAGGATATTACCAGGGACTGACTGTTTCTTGAGTACTATGACTGAGTGCTTTGCAGGGGCAGGTGCTGGCCTCCCCAGCCCCTTGCTACAGATGAGGGAGAAGGACTTGGGGACTGAATCAGTGTGCCAGGGCCACACAGCTGGGCCAGCGTGGAGCCAGCATTTGAGGCCAGAGTCTGTCATAGGTTATTTGAACCCTCTAAAGTCCTTCCATTAGCCAGAAGTCTTAGATGAGGGGAGGATGGGGGATGGTAGGGCAGTAGGAACAAATATAGTATATTAGGAATTTTAGATCAGGTGAAGCTTTGTGTGAGAATAGTTGAGAGGCAGGCAGGGTGTTGTGCAGGCTTTTTTTTGTTAGGCCTGGGGGCTTGGGCTTTTATTCTCTAGAGTCCTGTGTTGGCCAATATGGTAGCTATTGGTCACATGAACGTTAAATAAAATCAAAATATCAAAATTCTAGTTACTCAGTTGCACTGGACCCTTCAAATGCGCGATGGCCACCCATTGACTAGATGTAGAATATGTTCATTGTTTGGAAATTCTTCTGGTCAGTAGGCTCCAACAGGGCTTGATGAATCCCACGCTGGCTGCCTGCCTGGCACTTCCGTAAGTGGTGGTCTCCTCAGGACCCTCCTCACGGGCTGAGGTGGTGATGCGATGCGTAACACTTGTGACACTGCCAGGCCCCAGAGTAAGAGTTCTGTAAGTATCGGGGGCTACGGATGGCTTTAAAACCAGGCTGCCATTTGCTAATGTTTTCAGAAGTTTGATCTAATAGTGTATAGAAATGATACTACCAGCAGCAGAAACAGTGAACACTTATTCTTTGCCGAGTGCTGTGCAAAGTACTTTTTGTGCCTGATCGTCTCACTGACTTTCTAGACACTGGCTCAGGGTATCCGAGTGCAGAGGACTAGGGCAGGATGACAATCAAGGAGCTGAAATTGGCCCATGCTGATTCTGGATGAGGCTTGAGTGATGGGAAAGGGCAGAGTCCAAGGATGAAACATACGCTGTCACTGTCTTCCTGAAGAAATGATCACGGCCCTTTCTGATTGTGGAATAACACAAGCTTATGAAAGATGTGTTGTATACAAAAGTGTACCAAATCACTCTGAATTCCATGAGTTATTCAGAGATAGCTACTCACAAACTTTAGTGCATTTGCATCTGGTCTTTTCTCCCTCTAAGCAGGCCTATAATCTATACCCTGTTCGTTCTCTCTCTTTCCTCTCTCTCTCTCCATATATATACATATATATATATAATATATATAATATATAAAATAATATATATTTTTTATAGGAGACTTATTTGTACTAGTTTTTTTTTACAAGTTACTTTTTTTTTTTAACTAGAAACATGATGAACACCACTAAGCAGAACAGAGAGAGGTGGAGGAGTCAGGATGCCTCTGAGTGGTTCAGGGTCTTATTAAGTGGGGATGCTGGGCACGGAGGTGGATGGTACATGGAAGCGCCTGGTGGCCACTCGAGTTGTTCAGGATGCTGGGGGAGGTCCAGGCTGTAGGTGGTGAGATCCAGCTGGGAGGTGATAGCCACTGTGGTGGCCGTGAATGTTGTCTCCAAGGAAGACCATGGTAGAGAAAGGGGAGCACCAGTGCTGTGCAGCCAGCGATGCCAGAGCTCTTCATCACGCTGGCTGTGATCTGGGCAGTTGGTTTTACTCAGTTTCTTTTTTGTAAAATAGTGACTCTCCAAGTGTGGTTCAGGGACAGCTTTGAGTCACTGAGATGCTCTTAGGGGACTCATAATGTCGAAACTGTCTTCACGGTAACACCAAGGTGTTATTTACCTTGCTTACTTCGATTCTTTTTTTTTTTTTTTTCAGAAATGGGGATTGAACCCAGGGGCATTCTACCTCTGAGTTACACCCCCAGCCCTATTTTTTATTCTTTATTTTGAAACCGGGTCTCACTAAGTTTCAGAAGGCCTCACTAAGTAGCTGAGGCTAGCCACGAACCTGCAATTCTCCTATCCCAGCCTCCCAAACACTGGGATTACAAGTGTGCACCAGCACGACCGGCTACCTTGTTTACTTTCATTCCATCGTGAGTGTAGAATGGAGTTTTCCAGAATCTGCATGACGTGTATGTGGGCTGTGCATTTTGTTTAAAACATCTCTCGGTTTTAGCTGAGGCATTGGCTCACCTGTAATGCAGTACTTGGGAGGCTGAGTCAAGAGGATTGGCGATTGAAGGCCAGTGTATGGTAGCTTAGTGATACCCTGTTTCAAAATAGAAATTCGAAAGGGCTGGGATGTAGCTCAGAGGTAGAACATCCCTGGGTTCAATCCCCAGTACCATACACTCACAAACACTTTTCACTTTTAATTTATAATACGGGAACTTTCAACACATATGATTGATGTTAATCAAAGTTCTTTGGGCGTCTCAGTAATTACTAAGAGGGTAAAAGGGTCCTGAAGCCACATTTGAGAACCACTACTATAAAGTAATGCTGCAAAAGTTGATAGGGAAATTAGATGAAGTAGTATACATTGCACCCTTCCTGTGTTTATGTTATAGCTGCTACTGTTTCCTACCATCACTGTTACACCCACGCCCGAGGGGGCAGGGCTGGAGAGAGGCGGGAGAAAGCAGGAGCACAAAGCAGGAGCACGGACTGTCCTGCCCTCAGGCTGGAGACTCTAAGGACCGAGCTCAGTGTCCAAGGCTGTGAGGCCAGGCTCAGCCCAGCTGCCTGGGCTGGGAATCAGTGGGCCAGGGCTCTGTGGGGAGTGTCTAGGTTGAAGGCAGGGGGCTGGAGATGGGTGGGCCCTGCAGACATGGATGTGGTGCCTGTTGACTGCCCTCAGATTAATGGAGAGATGCAAGGAAGGAGAGTCTGGCTCCTGTTCACCTGGGCAGAGCTTGACTCCTGTAATAAAATCCTTTCCAACTTCTTCACTCTTTGTTTGAGGCACACAGCCTGGCAGGATCGTATCCCTCACCTGGGCATTGCAGACCGGGCTTGACAGAGGACAGATGTTCTGTTTGTTTTGTTTTAAAAAGAGACAAAGAAAACAGGTAGGTAGTTAAGGGGGTGAGAGAGAAGGCTGAAGGGACAAGGGAGGGAAGCAGGGGCCGGCTGGATAGAGACAGGCATCTCGTGGGGAGTGAGAGACCTTGGGCGTCAGGTGGGCTTATGCTTATGGAGGGGGGTGGGTGCTACCATTGCTGGCCCCTACAATTTTTTTTTTTTTCAGTACTGGGGATTGAACTCAGGGGCATTCTACCTCTGAGCTATACCCCCAGCCCTATTTTTTTATTCTTTATTTTGAAACCGGGTCTCGCTAAGTTGCGGAGTGCCTCACTGGGTAGCTGAAGCTGGCCGTGAACCTGGATCCTCCGGTCTCAGCCTCCCGAATGCTGGGATTACAAGCGTGCACCACCACGCCAGGCTTGGCCCCTGCAATTTTGAGCACATGAGAGTTTTTCTTTTTTTTTTTTTTTTTAGGTGAGCTTTGCAAGTAATGCGAAGCAAATGACTGATGCTTCTTTTTTTTTTGGTATATAGTATTTAAAATTATCCTGGTGTGCATAATATTCAAGGTGTGAGTACTGGTATTTCAAAAACACTTTTTGGTGACTTAAGAGTATTTACTAAACATAATCTGTATTTAGCTTCTAGTGCTTGGCTGCAAACATGGAAACTGTGTGTGTGTGTGTGTGTGTGTGTGTGTGTGTGTGTGTGTGTGTGTGTGTGTGTGATAGAGAGGAGAGAGAGATATATCAAATGTGTGTTTATTGCTATCAGGAAGAGGTTATTTTTGTTTTTTACTTTTCTTAAAATTTAGACATGGGATTTTCCTTTTTGTATAACTTATCTAATTAAAATATTCATCTTGGTAGTTACCACAAAAATGTAACATAGAAAAATTGTATTTACATTTTGGGACCAAAATACAAATGAAGAGCAGGACGATACCTTGCTCCTTCCCTTCCACTTCCAAGAAAGAAGAGTAAGCCCAGAGACCCTTCTTATCACACTAAGGATCACACAGGGGTAATCTGTAATTTGTGATTCATGTGTAGAGTAGTACGGAAAAAAATTGCACAAGGTTTTACAAATGAGACCAAAGGTTCAACATCATTCCGTGTCTACTCTGCAGCCATTTCACTAAGCTGGGTGAGGAGGCTGTCTAGAAATTCAGGTCTCCTCCTCCCCACTTCTTCTCACATCACATTCCTGATGCAGACATTCTTGGAGGGGACAGAGGGAGATCTGGCTCTATGCAAACAGGGCTCATCAGAAATCTTTATGTGCCAGCAATGGATACTGACGCTGGGATGAACAAATGTGTGTCCTTTCTTCCCTTCCCGCCTAAAGACTCCTAATGAGGGGAATTACATCATACAAACTGAATTGGAAATATGAAGAACTGGTTCAATGACAAAGACTTAGAAATAGCTAAGAGACCAATTCAAGGTGGTGGACACCTAGAAAAAGCTGTTCCAGGCAACAGGTGCCTGGCACCTGCTCCAAATATTAATTTGGTTTCAGGTAAGACATTTTCTAATATTAGATTTGGGGATCAAGCTAAAGGATAGGGGTGAAATAGTGAAACCAAGTGGTCAAGAAAGAAAATGCTTTACCCAATTCAAAAATACAGCAAATTAAAACACAGCAATACTTGTGTCCCATTGCACCAGGCACCCGCACAGCAATGCACACTGAGCAGTGCAGGCTTCTGCTGCACACGTGTCCTGCGCTGCCCTGGCACCTTCAAAGGCAGCCTGAGGTTTCTGGGAGGGTTTCAACAGTAGGTCCGTATTCCAGGCTCAGCCCTCACACTGGTCATGTACCCGTTCCCTCAGTCTGCTTTGCAGGTTTCTGGAGGATGTACTTCTTAAATTCACAGCATCTCTTCCATCTGCTCACAGCCAAGCAGTTCCTCCAGCTCTGTGTTCTCTGACAGGCAAGAAGGAGCCCGCACTGTCCTCCTCGTTCTTATCTTGCTCCCAGTCAACTGGAAAGCGAGAGCCTCCCTTCCTGACCTTGGTGGCTTCTCCAACACTTTCTGCAGGTGACCCATCCCTCCAAATCCTGGCTTAGACCCTCAGAAGGTGGAGGGCTTCAGCCACAAAGGTCAGAAGAGGTTATTTAGAAATATCCAGTTTCACCAGGCATATGGTTCATGTCTATAATACCAGTGCTTGGGAGGCTGAGACAGAGGATCACAGGTTCAAGGAGAGCCTCAGCAAGTACTGAGATTCTCATTAACCTAGTGAGACCTTGTTTAAAACTAAAAAAGAAATTAGGCTAGGGGTGTAGCTCATAGGTAGAATGTTCCTGGGTTCAGTCCCTAGTACCTCTCCCACCCCCATGCACACAAAAGAAAAGAAAAATATCCAGTTACACTTTGATCTGAAATTGATTTATTTTACTCACCCTTATTTCATGATTATTTTTCTAAATTGGTTCAATAGCATATTCTGTTTTTTGCAGGTTCTAGAGTTGGGATGCAATCTTCCTAAAGCTTGTTTTTCGAAAGAAAATATGTTAGTTATAGTTACACCTGCATCCTGGGGGGCGAAGGGGGATGTGACAGTGTTTGATGATACCTGACCCCTTACCGAGGACTGAAAGACACCTGTCTTTGACTGTCTTCTGTCACACAAGTTATGGAAAGACAGGGAGCAGCCCTTCCCTGCAGTCCGTCCAGGCTTGCTTGGATTTAGCTCACCACCTGGAGTCAGCACAGAGGAGGCAGCGGGCACAGGGCTGGGGCCTGCCTTCCTTCCCTCTCGTCTCTGGCCACATTCATTATTCATCATTGCTGCCCAGTGGAGCAGAAATAGCTCTTTCCCAGGACCAGTGATCTATTCATAGACACTTTGAGTAAATTTCAGCGGGATGTGTAGACTTTAGAGAACATTGAGAAAGTTAGTACTTCCAGTATAATGGTCTTGATAAGTAAATTTGTCATTACTTACTGTTTCTGGCTACTCATTCCCTTACTAAGAATTCTAAATCTCATGTTGTCAATATCTAGTTTGGTTCTTAACAACAGTCTCACAAGGGTGAGCATCATTAGCTCTGGTTCATAGATGAGAAAACGGAGGATCAAGTTTTGACTCAAATGCACTTCTTCTGAGAAGCTTGTATCAAATTAGCCTGGTTTTGGGCTCTGTGCGTTTTCTGAATTTATATGTGTGCATTGCCCCCGTGTGTGTATTTTTGTTTGCCTGTTCCTCTGTGTGAGCTCCATGAGAGCCGGTACTTGTGTGGGTCTTGTTCACAGCTGTTTCCCCAGGGCTTGGAACAGCGTCCGACAGACATGGGCAATCGGGAAGTGTGTGATGTATTAGTGATTGCCCCTCTCGCTCTGCACACAACTTGAACTTTCTGTGGGTGTGTGTAAGGAACCAGGAACCCAGGCCTCAGCATCTGGAGGATGCTCACACGGCTGTCTGTGAGGAGAAAAAGGGAGTTGCGACAGTCCTGTTGGGGACTAGGAAGAAGGGAGAGGTGGAGAGGGTGAAGGAAAATCCCGGTAAAGAGTGGCTGCTTCTGCTCTTCCCCTGTGTGTTACATGTAAAGTAGGCACCCAGGGCGTCTGGTTACCTCTTTAAGTTAGAGAATTGGAGGTACAACACCATGTTGTGTTTAAATGATACATAGTTTATGGAATGGAACGCTCTCTTGTCCCTTTCCTCAGAAAAAGTGTGTTTAAACTTTTCATTTTGAAGTAATTTTAGACTTCAGTTGCAAAAATAGTATAGAGTTCCCCCAGAATAGTCTTCACCCAACTTCCCCTAATAGTGATGTCTCATGAGTACAAGGCCCAAATCCAAGAAATTAATAGTGCTACAACACTATGAAGTAAACTTTATTTGACGCTTGCAAGCTCTCTCACTAATGCCCTTTTTCTGGTCCAGGATCTCACATTTCATTACTTGGCATGTCTCCTTAGTGTCTTCTGATCTGTGGCAGTTTTTTTTTTTAAGTCTTTCTTTGTTTTTCATGACCTTAATTTTTGAAGATTATAATGAGTTAATTTTTATAATTGTCCTCAGTTTTGTTTCTCTGGTGTTTTATCATGATTAAATTGAAGTTCTGCAGTACTTTTTGTCTTTCTTATGGTTTAGGAAACACAGGAAGCCAGGATGTCAGTGTGGTATTACTGGCAATGGTGACCTTGACCTCGATTACTTGGTTAAGGTGATGTCTTCTGGGTTTCTGCACTGGAATGTTTTTTTTCTCCTCCTCTGTGTAATTAGTGAATATCTTGAGGAAGAATATTTTTGTGGGATGTTGGGGTCTTAGCCGGGCCGGAGAGACCTCGCCTCTAGATGGCGCCTGGCAGAGTGCCAGGAGGGGCTGCAGGTGGTAACATCCTAGGGCTGCACCACGCCAGAGTGCATGCACCAGCACACCCGGCTTGTGGCCGGCCCAGGTGAGGGCTATATGAGGCACCTCGTGGCTCAAGCCACGGCTTTAAGAGCCTCCACCTCCTGCGGGAGGAAGAGAGTTTTGGGAAGAGAGGTTGGTTGGTTGCTGATGGTTGGTTGGTTGCTGGTAGATGGTTGGTTGCTGGAGAGAGAGGTTGTTGGGGGTCTGTTGGAGAGGTACTATTGCGAGGAATGGCTACGGAGAACAAGAGTGGGGTGAGAGAGACGATTGCGGTTAGAGAGACGGTTACTGTCAGGGTTAAGAGAATAATTACTGTTACTGTTACTGCTTGGGTAGCATCCTCGATCCCAGAGAGAGAAAGAGAGAGGTATAATAAAGAGAAGTTTGAACCAGCAACATTCAGTTATCGTCTCCATTGAGGCCTCACGGTTGAGGGTCCGGTGTTGGGGACGATAGTGGGAAAAAAAACCTTTGTGCTAGAGGATTGAAGCCAGAGGTGCTCTGCAGCTAAGCTATATCCCTAGCCCTTTCTATTTTTTTTTTTTTTTTTTTTTTTT
>PVLC010019167.1:0-11835 GCA_004027655.1 Graphiurus murinus | reverse complement strand
GATTACAAGCATGTGCCACCACACCCGGCTTCTATTTTTCAGTTTGAAACAGAGTATCACTAAGTTGCTGAGGCTGGCCTTGAACTTGTGATACTCCTGTGTCAGCCTCCAGGGTACTGGGAATACAGGCTTGCACTACTATGCCTGGCTTATAGGAAAAAAAATTCAATTCAGTTTGCTGTAACATCCCCCCCCCCCCATGGGAATATATCTCATATATTTTAAATAAAAGTTGTTATAAATAAATAAAAGATTCATTTAAGACAGTTTTCCCCCTCTGATTTAGTGAAAAGTATTTGTTATATTATTTGAGGTGAAATGTTTTGGAAGGTTGGTGATGACTATAAAGAACTGTGTGCTTCAAACAGGATCTATTCCAAGACATTTATCGGCTCAGTGCACACTGATAATTTCTACTCTCTTCATTTTTAAAAAAAATCCACAAAATTGATTTTATGATCTGTTGCTTGAAAAACACTGGTGTATTGGATTTATTACCCAGAAAATTTGGTAAAATCTGATTTTTAATTTAAATTTTTCATAGTACTGGAGATTGTATCCAGGGGTGCTTTACCACTGAGCTTCCTTCCTAGCCCATTTTGTTTTTTGTTTTAAGATACGGTCTCCCTCAGTTGCCCAGGTTGGCCTTGGCCTTGCAATTTTTCTGCCTCAGCTTCTTGAGTTGCTGGAATTACACTGCTCCCAGCAAAATCTGATTTTTCAAAATGTGAGAAAACACTGAAATGAGAATGCTGAAGAATGAGTGTCAATTCTCATTCCTCTTGCCTGGGAGTGAGTTGGGAGGAGGTGCTTAAGATCCCAAGAGCTTTTCAAGCTTGGAATGAGAATTTTAAACTTTTTAGACTTTAGGTTTCGGAACCCATCATGGGATGCCCGCTTTCCTGAGCTTGCTTTCCTTTGCCTCAGTGGCCTATGGTATCTCACCCGGATCCACATGCTGAGTCTCATTTTCAGTGTCTTATAAGTCATCACAATGATTCTGCTTGGGGCACAGGTAAATGACTTGGTGAGTTCCCTCTGAGTGGGACTTAAAGTCCCTCAGGGAAATTTAAAGAAAATGATTCAAGGTGATGGAGACTAGCTCAAAAGTAAAAAAAGTTGCTGAGATGAGATGAAGCTTTTAAAAGTGGATCTCAGTCTACTTTCTTCCTTTTCCTAAAGCTGGTGTTTTCATATAAGTCATCTCTGCTTAATCAAGTAGAAGGGCAATTGTTAGAAAATTGTCAGTAGGGCTGAGCTGGGGCTCATTTAAGAAAACTTAACTAAACTAGGAGCCAGCCTTCCTTTCTTCCTTCCTTCTTTTTTTTTTTTTGAATATTTTTAACTGTTCATTTTGAAGTATTTGCAAATGTAAAAATAGTTGAGTAGAGTTCTCCTGTACC
This sequence comes from Graphiurus murinus, assembly GCA_004027655.1. Classification (NCBI taxonomy): domain Eukaryota; kingdom Metazoa; phylum Chordata; class Mammalia; order Rodentia; family Gliridae; genus Graphiurus; species Graphiurus murinus. The sequence goes on along the minus strand of PVLC010019167.1, from coordinate 10,432 downwards.
TTCTACCCAACTTCTCAAATGTGATTATCTTCTACTACCATCATAAAGTGATCAAAACCAGGAAAGTAACGTTTATACAATATTATTGACTCATGTGTAGACTTCGTTTAGATTCCTCCAGTCATTCCGATGATGTCTTTTGTCTGTTCTGGGATTCAGTCTAAGATACCACTGTACATTTAGTTGTTACACAAAACATCTCATCCTTAGTTAAGCCTTTCTTGTTTGTTGGGCCAACTTTCCATACTTATATGATATTAACGGTTAGAACAGATGGCATTTCCCCCAGAATAGCTCTGTCCATTCAGAAGATTGAGGAATTATGCCTCCTTTCTTGGAGTACAATAGGTACTTTGAGCTGTTAACACCTTGGCTGGATTAATTGTTCAGTTCTACATATTAGGTGGAAAGGACATGTGGCGACTGAATCCTTGATGGGTGGAAGGGTTGGAGTTTAGAAAGAGTTGAGTTAGAGAAAGGCGTATCTCAGTGATATGGATGGATTTTAGGCAGAATTAGTAAATTATGAAGAGATCACAAACTCAATACCTACCGAGGCTGGGCAGGCTTGGAGTGCTTCCATACTAGGAACCCTGAGCACAGACAAGAGGGTAAATGGCAATGGATTCTCAGTCTCAGAGTCAGGGAAACAATAGGGTGTGGACGGATCTTTGTGCCACTCTTATCTCCACACATTAGTGACTGTCTTGGTCAACATTCCCATTGCTGTAATCCAAGATGACTGACCATACAACTTAGAGGAAAAAGATTTACTTGCTCACAGTTTTTTGAGATTCCAGGATTCAGTTCATCTGAGGCCAAATCTGCAGAGCTCAGGGCATGGTGGCAGGAAGCAGCGAGAGGGAGAGAGCGAGTCTGCTCTCACCTCATGGAGGCCAGAAGCCAGAGAGCCAGCAAGCAAGGGGACTCAAAAGCACAGGCCCTAAGACCACGCTCTCAGCGACCCACCTTCTCTAAGTTACCATCCAGTAAATCTCTTCCAGTGGATTCATACATTGATGAGATTATAACCTTAATTATGTCAACCCTGAACATTAATATATGAGTTCTTCAGGGGATATCCTATATCTAATCATAACAGTGGTATAGCACTAAAGATTTCAAAGAAGTTTATCTTTGCTCATGCAAGCAGGCCACTGTTGTGTTTCCATGGAGCCTCCACCCTTTGGGGCCTCGCCCTCATCTCCGTTCAGACAGGGAGGGGGAGGAGGTTCACCTACTTCTTGGCTGCTTTGATGTGGAGGGGATGCACATCACTTTCCACGTCTGGGTGTAGGGAAGGCTGGGAGCTGTGGTTACTGGCTGCGAGTCACTTTCCTGAAACAGTTCTATACACAATGGGGCAGTTGTCCGTTTCTTCCACATCTTGTGTCTGGAGAGATGATGTTTCTCCATTCTGATCGATGATGCCTTTTAGGACGTCTGCACTTGCCACACCAGTGGCTGGAGGTCTTCTCTCCCCAGTGCCAACACCTCCACTCTTTCCCTCCTTGGAATTTTTGTTCAAATGTCACCTCCTCAATGTGGGTTTCTGCAGTTAGCCTGTTGGAAGTAGCATCCCATACCCTGGCATTTCCTTTCCTTCTTTCCTGCCTGTTCTTTGTATGGCACTTACCATACTTTGGTTTCTTAGATACTTTTGTTTCTTACTGGTTTGTTGTCTGAATCCCCCCATGAGCACTGGTGCCATTTCTGTCTTGTTCTTGGATTACATTCCTTGTACTTGGCATGTAGCAGGCGTTCAAGTGTTGAATGAAAATGGGAGCATATACTGTTCATACTCCTAAAATTTAAAATGTTGGGAAGGAGCCTAGGTAAAAGAAACAAGCAAACAGGCGATGGCGCAGGCCAGTCGTCTCTGTGGGTATGATGCCATCTGTGAGCTGCCAACCTGGGCCATGGGTGGCAGTCAGATGTCGGGCTGGAACTGGAAGACGTGGCTTTGCCTCTTGGGTTTGCTACTTGCTCATGTTGTGAACTTGTGTGTGTTATTTCACTTCTCTTGTCCTCAGATCATTCTTCTAAAACATGAGTCTAATGAATCTACCCTTCTCTCTTCTTCCTGTATCACCATGACAACTCAATGAGGAGATGATGCCTTAAAAACACCCAATTATGGTAGATGCTCAGTTAATAGTTGCCAAGTTAATGGTCTTGTTGAGTGTCTAAGTGTTCTGGCCCCAGAGCCAGGTGCTCAGGGATAAGTACAAGTTGGGCAATCCCAGAAGGCTTCTGGAAGAATGGGGCCCCCACCTGGACTTGGTAAAATGGAATGAGTCACAGCAAGGGGAGGATCTTCTAGTTGTCAAGTCTTTGCTGAGTGTCTTTGTGTGCAGGGTTCTGTTCAGACCTTGGAGATCTATTGATTAAGAGCCTCCCCACTTTAAGATAAATGGGAGCTTATATTTGGGTAAGGTAAATGCTGTCCCATAGAAATGCAACATGAGGCACAGATTATTATTTTTTTTTTTGGTGGCCATATTAAAAAAGAAAAAGGAACTACATGATATAGACTTTCACTAAAGTCTATAATGATTAAATAAATCACTTTTATTTAATTTAGCCCTCCACATAGTCAAAAGATTATTTCAACATGAAATCAGTATAAAATTATTAAAGAGATATTTTACTTTTTTTTTTGTTGTTGTTGTTCTAAGTATTTTAAATCTGGTGTGTGTTTTGCACTTATGGTACACCTAAGTTTGGATGAGCCATATTTCACCTGTTCGGTGGCCACATGTGGTTTGTAGCTGCTACATTGGGTAGCATAGATCTAGTGAGTAAATAAAGGACTGATAGGTGGTGAAAGTTCCACAAGGAAATGAAGCACTAAGGGGTAGATGATCATACTTGACAGTGGTCAGGAAAAGACTGTGCAGATGATATTGATGAATGAAGTAAGGTGGGAAGAGTGTTCTAGGCATAAGTACCATCAGTGCAAAGGCCCTGTGGCAGGAGTGTGCGTGGAATGTGCAGTGGGTATAAGGAAGTCTGTGGATCCTGAGCACTCAAGGATGGCTGGTATGGTGGGTCACATTGAGACTAGTGACTCATGGTAAGGCCTTAGGCTTTATTCTAAGTATGGTTATGGCCGTTGGAGGGGTGCAACATGGAGTGCCCTGATCTAACATGTTGTCAAAGGATCACGTGGGTTGCGGATGGGGAACGGCCTCTTGGGGGTAACAATGAATCTGGGAGGATTTGAGCAAGAGCTCGTGTGAACATGATCATTCACATAACTTCACTCAGCACACATGTTGGCCACCTACAAAGGGTAGAGTTTCCTGTCAGGCACTGAGGATAGGGCACAGTCCCTGCCCTGAGGAAGCTCAGGCCAGAGAGTGTGAGACCATAGAAGTCAAGTTTAGGAGCCGAGGGAGGAAAGGGGAGCCATCCTGCTGAGGCAGTTGCGACACACCTGGCTGTGCTGGTCTTTTGCTGGGCCGGGCACCTGGCTGGCATGCAGAGAGCTTGCACTTAGGTGACCTGTAGGTCCCTTTTAGCACTGAGAATAGCAGCTGTATTCTGTTGGCAGTGGGCAGCCACCGAAGGTGAGCCGGGGTGACATGGGCTGATGGTATCAGTGTCTGATGAAGTCAGTGGCCCAGTGTTGGGAGGAAGAGGGCGAGGGAGGGAGGGAGGGACATGCCAAAGGCAAGCTTTCCTCCAGGGACTCTAAATGCCAGTGCAACCAGCAGCTTTCCGATTTTCTGCCCTTTCTGATGACTGAGTGAATGAATGAGTGAACCAGTGGGAAGAATTTATCCCTGTGTTCCTAGAGCATTGAGTGCTTGTGAAATTAAATCAGTTGTTTTTGATTTGATCTTGGCTTGAAATCCTTTCTCTTTTGACTTTGAGGAGTCAGAAGAGTTTGTGGTCGGTTTGCTTTTGCCGTCTTTTGCCCTTTCCCTGCGTCCTGCGCTGACTTCTACGAGGCAGCTGTCATTCCTCAGAACTGGACGAGCCTAATGTATTTTCTGTACCACTTTCCTTAGTCATTGAAGCATGTTTTGTAGTTATTGATTTGCAGTTTCCCATCTTTTCATTCCTTTATTCAGCCATTCAGCAGACATTCCTGCATGTGCTTTCTGCATGTGAGAAACTGCTTTTGGCCTTTGAACTGTTTCCTTGGTGCCTTTGCCACTGTCTGGCCATTGAACTTTCACTGTGCTCTTTCTTTGGCCAGGGATGGGCATAATCCCTCCTACTCTGAAGCAGCTCATGCTCTTGTTGGAGCAACAGAAACTATGAATGCCTCACACATTCTCTAGGTAGTGACGTCATATTCAAAGCACAGCAGTGTGGAGTGGGGAGGTGTTAACTGGGGCTCCCTCGAGGGCAAGAGAGACACTCATGGGTGTCCCTGACTGAGGCAGGTCCAGAGGCCCCCAATGGGCCTGTGACCAGGGAGCTGCAAACTATCTTGAATTGCTGGAACTTCAGATGGGTGGTACGAGTGGGGCTGGAGAGACGGGAAGTCTAGATTGTGGGGTGCCTTGTTTGACCAGTTGTGTGCTTTGTCCATTCTTCCTAAAAGGATTTGGCTTTAAGATGAGTCTGTAGGCCATGGGAGCCACTTTACAAATGGGTGTAGGGCAATAAGATGTGTATGATGTACAACCAGGGAGAGAGACTTGCGGCTACCAAAGCTGTGTGGGAGGCTGGTAAAAGGAGACTGGATGAGACAGCATTGCAGACGGAGGGGATCTGTGCACCCCTCCGCTCCCCACCACTCACCCAACTCATCCCGCCAGCCAGTCATCTGCCCACATGTTCCCCACCCAGTCAGTCATGCACCTAGTCACCTGTCTACTCACCCCAATCCCGGCAGTCACCCATCTACCAAATCAACCAACCAGCCACCTATCCATCATTTGTTAAGCTTCCGTATCAGCGCTCACCTGTGTCTGTGCCAGGTGCTTTGGTACCACAGTAAGCAGCCACGTTCCATCTCCTTTGGTGCTCACAGTCTAGTTGGGACTGACATTATGAAATCCCACAGATGGAGCTGGGCATGATGGTGAATGCCTGTAATCCCAGTACTTGGGAGACTGAGATGGGAGGATCACAGATTCAAGAACAGCCTCAGCAAGTAGTGAGACTCTCATCAACTTAGTGAGACCCTGTTTCAAAATAAAAGTAAAAAAATAGCACTGGGTATAGCTTGGTACTACAGTAACACACACACACATACACACACACACAAAAGAAAGTCCCACAAAAGCCGGGCGTGGTGGCGCATGCTTGTAATCCCAGCATTCGGGAGGCTGAGACCGGAGGATCCAGGTTTGTGGCCAGCCTTAGCTACCTAGTGAGGCACTCCGTAACTTAGTGAGACTCGGTTTCAAAATAAAGAATAAAAAATAGGGCTGAGGGTATAGCTCAGAGGTAGAATGCCCCTGAGTTCAATCCCCAGTACCGCAAAAAAAAAAAAAAAAAAAAAAAAAAAGAAAGTCCCACAAATAAGATGTATTAGAGGTTGAGGGAAATACTCTAGAAGAAAAGGAAATACTTCTGTAAGAGCCTACAACAGAGAAAGCTTGGGAGGCCCAGAGGCCTCTTTCCAGTGCTGGAAAGACATTCATGGCCGTGTGTGTCAGTACGGCACCTGCTCAGGTGATTCCAGCAGTGTGAGTTCTCCGTGTGGCTTCAGCATGATGGGACTTTATCCACTTGTTTACTTTTAGAGGTGCTTGTGGTTGTTCTCAAGTCCCTTCTTTGTGTGCCTTGAAGGAACCTAAGGACCTCTTTGCCTGAGAGAGCTTCTTAAGTCAAGTGCTGACCTGGGCTTGTCAGACGTTAAAAATGCAAAGAAGGTTGAGGCCTGAAATGTGGTGGGTGGGGGGCACTCAGCGGAAGTGTCAGCGGGCAGGAGAAGGGAGGTCGGACTAAAAAGATGATTAATCACGAAAGATCGGAAGGGTGACACTCGGGGGTCGAAGACTTGAGTGAATAGAGGGAGAGCGGCTCACTTACTGTCGTCCTGTTGTCTCAAGATGAGGCGGCCTCTTGGCCCAGGTGGTGAGTGCCACTGTGGGACAGCTCCAGCCCCTCCTGCCTTCGAAATGAGGTCCAGCTAGAGGGCCAGCTCTTTCTCCAGGTGCCCTCGTGTAGTGTCCTAGGAGGGGTCCCGCTCTCTTAGACAAGGACTCTTTGGTCAGCCGAGCCTCAGAAATGAGGCCAGACCTGCTGTGCCCTTGGTTTCTTGTTTGATGGCAGAGAACACTGGTGACATCAGAGGGCTTTCTTGCTTCAGGCACTTCTGGCTTGATGACAGGTTATTTCTTGTATTTCTGCCCAAAACTTGTGGTAGTGTATTCAATTTCAAGGAATCTGGGATGAACCGTGGAGTATTAAGAACCTGCCAGTACCATCTCCGACTTTCAGCCCTGGGGGATTGGTGGCCTCGTTCTTCTGATGTGCGTGACTTCAGAAGGTGAAAATACTGTCGGGGAGTCAGAAGGAATAAAGTTAGGGAGATGCAGCCACACTGAAAAGACAGAAGGAAGGGAGAGAGCTCCCCTCCCCCCATATAGGTACTTTTCTTTAATAAATTCTAAATAAGAAATTAGAAACCTTGAGCAAATTATACCTTGTTTTGCCCCAGCAGGGTTACATCGTATTTTATCTTGTCAAAAGCAACTTGGTGATTTTCATCAGGTGGGGCAGCATTTTCAGGCTCTCGCTCCCTTAGAGGCACCATGGATGGGAGAAAAGAATAAAATCCAACAGAGTCCCTGGTGGCGGCCTGAGAAGCCACAGCTAGATCCTTTAGATTCTCTGCCAATGAGTCATTTAGAAATATTTCTTACTGTTAGGGGTATAGTCCTTTCTCATCTCTCTGGGTTTCCTCCAGGGCCCCTAACTCCCACGTCTGGGAGCCAGGTTAGGAGCCTCTGCAGTAGGCTGGGTTGGGTCTTGGGGAGCTGACACCACTTTGGGGGAGACACTGTACAATTCCTGTGGCGTGTGGGCACAGGAGGGTCAGGTCCTGTCTGTCCCTGCCTACAGTGTCCGTAGAGAAGTCAGAAACCTAGGCTCTTACGTAAAACCTGATTTTCAAAAGATTGGCAACTAGTTACAGATTTTTTTTTTTTTTTTTTCAGTACTGGGGATTGAACTCAGGGACATTTTGCCTCCAAGCTACACCCCCCAGCCCTATTTTTTATTCTTTATTTTGAAACCGAGTCTCACTAAGTTGTGGAGTGCCTCACTAGGTAGCTGAGGCTGGTCTCGAACCCAGATCCTCTGGTCTCAGCCTACCGAATGCTGGGATTACAAGCATGCGCCACCACGCCCGGCTGTTACAGATGTTTTAAAGTACCAATCCTAGTCCCATGCAGCCACTTTGAAACTTCTGGTGGAGAATGAATATTTAAAAATGCGTCTCCTTTGTTTACTTTGTTTAAACTTTTTAGCCATTTCCTTTTGCACTTTCCTACCACATTAGCATTTTCAGTATTTTGGGGAGGTCCCTCCTTGGGTGCTTTGTTCTCTGTTGTCCTATGACATTGAATTTCATGTAATGCTTAGAGAAGCTGGTCCTGCCTTGGTTGCTACCAAAGATCTGGAGATGAGGGGTCCTGGGGGACAGATACAGCCAGAACCTGGATCTCTTGGAGGATACAGCTCTGGAAGGAGCTTCTGTGACTGCTGGGGACTTTGGATGGTGGCTTCGTCTGCAGAAGCTTTGTCACGCCTGCTTGCTCCCCTCCCCTCCTGGTGGCCCCTCTGAGGCAGAGAGAGCAGGCAAGACTGCCCCCCCCCCCCATTATTTCACGGGTGAACAGACAGGCTGAGCAGTTGTCAGGTAGAGACCCAGAAGCTGGACCTGGCTCTTGGGGTTCCGAAGCTCCCGGCGAGAGCACTGCCCGTGCTCTGCGCTCTGTGTTCTTGGCTGAGGGTTTGGGCTGTGTGCTTGGTGCTTTTCCCCGTCTCTCATCTGGTTTCACGCAGACCCACATTGCAGCGCATTTTCTCCTGTGGGCTTTAGCAGCAACACCTGATTATAGGGTGAGCCACAGGCTGTCCTTGTGAAACACGTCACGGCAAGCGGGAGCCATGAGGTCAGGACACTGGAACATAGCTTCCCCAGCTGACACCTGCTCCCATCTCAGAGTCAGACTTCAATGGCATGGGGTGCAGCTTGGGGTTATAAGGCCCCCAGGTAATTCCAGTGTGCAGCAAAGTTGGAAACTGTTGGGCTGGAGTACTTGTGGGGGGTTTGGTTTACTGTATGGGCACCAGATCACAGCGTGGAGCGTGATGCTCCGGTGAGGGCAGGGTGAGAGCAAGTCTACACCTGGTTTGTGTTTTTGCTGCTGTGTGTTGAGCGCTCTGCTCAGAAGCTCTGGTGGGGACTGCGTTCTCAGTGTCTGACCAGTGTGATCTGCCAGGAGGCATGGCCAAGGCAGACAGGGAGCAGGGCTCCCTCAGTCACCGAGAAAGGCAGTGGGGCTCAGTTTGGTTTTGGAAGAATATTCTGGAAAGGAACTCTTGGGTGACCTGTCCTTTTCCTTCAGTATAAAATATGTGCTGGGGCTTCCTTTTTGGACTCATTTGTTTCACTGAAGCCAGGTCTCCTTGGTCTGGCCTCCCATGCCATGTGGGGTGAACTGCTCATCCAACCCCAAAACCGATTCCACTTTTATAGGCCGTTTGCTGCCGCCCACATGGAGTTATTGTGGGCCGTTGAAGGGCACAAGGCATGGTTGTATGCCCTGTCCCTCCCAGAGCCTCATAAAGGAGAGACTTCTGTGTTTGTCGTTGACCTGCTCCGGCCTCCAGCCACCAGGGCTCTAAGTGACAATGAGGGAGCATCGCACGCCCACCCCAGGAAGTGGCAGGAGGCAGCGCTCAGCGCAAGCTCTGGGCTGGGCCGTCAGCGAGTGGCCAGAATAACCAGACATGACTCACAAGTATTTGGAAACAAGTGGGAGAAGCTTGGTGTTTCTGATCATCTTATCTGTTTTATGATCTGGGATCCTGTGGATGAAGATAGAGTATTTCATGGACACAACTTATGAAGATCTTCGTAAGATCAACTGTATAATGGCTCTTCACTATTGTGAGAGCTTGGCCAGAAAATTTGGCAAAATGTATTTTCTAGATTCCCTCCAGTTCTATCCATTTTTGTGAAAGGATCAGAAGGGTGACATTAAAAATAATCTCCCCGCTGGCTTGTGAGCTCCCCAGTGGCAGGGCTTCTGTTGGTTTTGTCCACTGGTCTGCCTCCAGTGCTTCGGATGGGCTGGCACTCATTAGCGACACAGTGGCCATGTGTCAAGTGAACCACTGGGTCTTGATTTCGTGATGGAAATGAATGCATGGATGGAGGATCTGTTCTGCCTGGCCGTGTGCTTTCTTCCATCACATCTTTCAACAAAACCCATACATCGTGGTAGCTTTGTAGCATAGCATTGACGTGCAATCAGCACTTTTTGAGTCACCATGAGTAATAGGTTTCATTCAATACCATTATACAGATGAGAAAACCAGGGCTCAGCAAAATTACATAGTGTACCCCATGTTCCAAAGCTGTGGAGTCTGGATTTCAAGCCAGGTTCCTAAAACCCTGTGCCCCCACCCCATTGTTAAACCTCTTGCTTGGGAACATAAATATTAGGTGCTGTGTTTGATGGAAAGTTACAATAAACCAAGACTTCATCTTATTCCACCAAGACTGGAAAGGAGCCCTTCTGAAAATAAGTCCTGCATTTTAGTTTGAATTTATATTGGTTCTCCTCCCTAACTGGTATATTTAGCTGGTTCTGATATAAAAGGAACCAGTCTTCTTTTCACAGGCCAGCTATTGTGAATTTTTTTCTTCCCCACGACTGTCACTGAGAAGAGTTTTCTAAACTAGAGATGAATCTGGAGGAGGGTTGTAGTGGATGTCGTGGTTAGTGTGAACGGAGAGGAAGCGCCTGTCTTTGTATTTCATGGCGCTGCAGCACTGCACTAGGTTATCTTTGGGCACTGAGCAGTTGATTTAATGTCTGAACACTGGGAAACAACAGAAGTATTAGATGTTCTTACATTCCTAGTGTTTATATCTATACCACTCCTTTTAAACATCTACTTTGAAAAAAAAGTTTGTTGGTTATATATTTTGGAGGACTATATAAAGAAGTTTGGGCATACATACATCCTTGTTTTTCTTTTTTTTTTTTTTTTTTTTTTTTTTTTTTTTTTTTTTTTTTTTTTTTTTTTTTTTTTTTTTTTTTTTTCGGTACTGGGGATTGAACTCAGGGGCATTCTACCTCCGAGCTATACCCCCAGCCCTATTTTGTATTCTTTATTTTGAAACCGGGTCTCCCTAAGTTTCCAAGTGCCTCACTAGGTAGCTGAGGCTGGCCTCGAACCCGGATCCTCCGGTCTCAGCCTCCCAAATGCTGGGATTACAAGCATG